>PVJL010000435.1:344876-422313 GCA_004026885.1 Lyroderma lyra
AAAAAAAAAAAAAAAAAAAAAAAAAAAAAAAAAAAAAAAAAAAAAAAAAAAAAAAAAAAAAAAAAAAAAAAAAAAAAAAAAAAAAAAAAAAAAAAAAAAAAAAAAAAAAAAAAAAAAAAAAAAAAAAAAAAAAAAAAAAAAATCACTGACAATAATAACTGAAAGTATGTTAAACAATAAATAAAAAACTACTTGAAAAGAATCACAATTAAAGACAATGCACTTACTTTTACTCAATTGCTAAACTGATCAAACAATCTGGCTATGGATGCATTTATGTTTGGGGAAGTTCTAGAAACATCACAACTGTATTGTTCTGAAACTGTGCCTGATAATTGGTATAAGAACAGTTTGGGGGAAGGGTTCATAGCCACACCCTCACCAATCATCATTCACTAATATGATCTAATTTTGAAGTGTCTCCATGTAACAGTGAATAAAACTTAACATTTATTGTTCTATAACTAATATTTTGCATGTTTTTACTTTGTTTTTTCGCCATTACTGATTATTTTTCACATAGCCCTGAATGGCCCAGCACAGAGCCCCGGGGATATGAGCACCACCACTTGGGAAATGATGTCTTATTTGTAGCTCCTAGAAAGAGGTCAAGCAGTATAGAGAGGAAATAGAAGGCATACCCTTGCTCATTTGGGGCTTAGTCTCTTCATCTATGTCCAAATCTTCTATTTCGAGGAAATTGTCCACCTAGAAAAGGATTAACATCATTTTCATGCATGTTAGACTTAAAGGATAAAAACTGCAATTAAGAATTAATGAATCCACTTCCACAACACTCAAGTGAGTAAATGACTCCAACTGTCTCATTAACCTTTGAGTTCCAGCTAAAGGTCTTCACGTTCACTGTGCTTTCCCTGAAACGTCTGAAAGAAGCAGTAAATTTGGAAGTTGGCCTGGATTTTGTAGGTACCATAGTAAGGTCTCTATACTGAACAGGAAAGAAACCATCTGGGGAGTTTGTGAAAAGGATGTTTGTTCCAGATTCTACCCCAGAATATACACCACCAAACAGTCCAAAACAGTGTCTCTGTTTTCTGTTGCTGTTGTTGTTGTTGTTGTTTATTGCTTTTGCTTCTCAAGCAAATGGAAGTGGTGGGTTTGGCTATTATCATAACAGCATGCTTTTCACTCTGAAGAGCCAGAGAGAAAAAAACTATAAAGAAAGAGCAGTGAAAGGTTCATTCAAAACAAATCATCTTGCCCCAGGTAAATCATGAGAGAGGTAAGCAGCACAAAAACATCAAGTGTACCCTCTCTCAAGCAAATAAAACTGAAAATTATTTCAAAGGTAAAAAGCAGAGCAAATGACCTTTACAGACACAATAGCAACATTTCAATGAAAAACTATTCCATGTGGAATACTGCTTTTCACTGCAAGCTGACAATAAGACATTTCAGATTAACAAACTGGTACCATTTCAGCCATGAATTAATTCATCTCAGGTGAATATCAAAGAGTATAAATAAGAAAATGATTTCACTACTGGCTCGAAAGAGACCCCGTAAAGGCATAATGTCAAAATGCCTTTTATGCTTATGACCTAAAACATGTACATAACAAAATACCTTAAAATTGCAAGTTCAGATCTCATAATTGAAATTCGAAAGACAACCTGGGTCTTTCCTCCTTCAGTTCTATTTACCAGACATGGATCTTACACAGGAATTAAAAATGATAGTTTCCGTTGCTTGTAAGTACATAACTGCAGTTATTTTTTGGTATCGAAGTGACAGGAAAAATTTATCTTCCATATGCTGGTTTCAGTACTAAAATGTGAGAATCTGTTATATTGTCAGTTCTCTTAATGGTATATGCTAAGGGGGACTAGAGTCATGTTTCTCTCTCAAAACACCCCTTGCATTTATTAAGCTTTAAGGAAAAAATATAGGCAACCTAGCCAACCGTGGATAGTTAAGATACACAAACACCAATTGAAAAGGCTAAGTGTAAGAACAAAATCTGCTGAATTCTCCAACTGGTATGAGACAGTAAATGAGTTCTGTGGTTTTTTTGTTTTTATATTTTGGGGATTTGGGGGGGGGGGGGGCAGGGGGCTACCATAGAAGAAAACTGAATCATGCCTTACCTTTACCTTTCCTGCCCGATTCAGATCACCTTGAAAGGAACTGCCAACTTTTTGGCCTTCATCCATCACTATCTAAAAAAAGTATGAGGACATATTGATGAGAAAATGACACAACTGAAAATAAAGGAACTGATCTTGTAGCCTTCAGATGATAAAACTCTCGTTCCAGGTTTTGTTAATGAGCTATGCATGATGAACCAGATCACTAAACCAGAGCAGCATTCGCGGATAGGTTTCTAGAGGTCTGACTTGCACTTTCGTCCTCTAGATTCATCCACAGTATAACCAAAGCAGGTTATTTAACCTTAGTTTTTTCATGTGTAAAGTAGAAACTCCCCACCTCATTACCCAACCTCCCATCCCATCCCAGTGAACCTCTGAATGATACATCTGAGAATACTAATGCAACTTTTTTCAAGTTATTAGAAAACAATGCCACTGAGAAATTTTTTACCTCTCACATGCTGGTCACAGATGCAAGAGATAGTATCATTCCAATTGCTAAAGACTGCCAGTAGAAAATAAACCTTCTCAGGAGCAAGTTCTGGTCCCACAATCCTCTCTCTGCATATATAGTCTCTGCTATATATAAACACATTTCTAACACAGAGATATTTGTTCCCCTCTGTAAAACCCAATCCCAAGTACAACGCTGTCCACAGTATCACAGGGAAAACATGATGAAGTGGAACCCAGAAACTCAAAAGGGTTGTAATTCCCCTTGGATTTCTTGATGGTTAGTTGAAAAGCATGGCTAAGAATATGGCTGCGGTCTAATAAGTCTTGAAGACCGACCAAATCTTGGAAAAAATAAGACAGCAGCTTCTACTTCAAATTTCAAAGGGGTAAATCCAGAACAGATGAAAGAAACTCCCGTTTTACAAGGAGAATTTAAAAAGGAACTCTTTTGTTCCAAATAAAGGACAAGTGAAAATATAGAAATAATTTCAAGAAGCATCTGCAGATGGCAGATTTTGAAGAGGTTTTTAACAAAAATTGAGGATAACCAAGTTACCATCATAAACGTTAGCTGCTGAAATCATGAAATGCAATAATGATTTGCAATAAAGCATCCCAACGGCACCCCTTCTAGAATTTGGAGTTTGAGTTATTGATCCAATAACTGTCCAATGTTTCTTGTGTTCTTATGGATTCCTTTTTTTTTTTTTTTTTAATCCATGAACAAAGCTTTTGTTTTTCTTTCTTTCTCAGACTGTTTCTGTAAGTATGCTACGGTGTTACCTGCTGTTCTTCCGAATACTGTGATGAAGCACAAAGAAAGATGGCTTTGTTTCTAAGACCGTGACCATCTGATTCACATTCCTGAGTAAATGGTACTGAAGTAAATATGTTTTCTGAAGAAGTATTTCCAAATGATCCTTTTTTGGTCACATTATCCTCTGAAATGGTAAGTTACATAATATTAGAAAACATCCATCACGCCCAGCCTAGTTTATTTTGTGTTTATTCAGAATATTCCTTCCAAACAAAAATAGTTTTCAAAGAAATCTACAAACTGAATGCTTGGGACATTGACATTAAGCACTCTTAGTTTTACAAAGTTATTTCGAAAAATGCAAGAAAGATAACACTATTTTATTTACTATACAAAGAGTATTTATTAAGTGCTTACTAGGTGCCCAGCACTGTTCTCAACCATTGTTAAGAAGTAACAAAGTGCTGTGTATTTGTATTTGCAAGAGTCTTTGACATTACCTATCTCATTTTTTTTTTCTAAATCTGAGGGGCATTTTTCTTTATATGGAAACAATATGGAGATGATTGTATAAAAATTATAAGAGGAAAATCTTAAAATCTGCAAGTTATTTATAATCCTCTAAGACAGAAAAGTTGCAACAAAATTTTATTTTTCTTATCTTTTATCTACGCATCATGTATTTCTAAAAATCAATTTTATGGTACATCTTCTATTATAATTCTACTTGACAGTAATATTTCTTTCCATCTTATTGAATATTCTTCTATGTAATTTTAATAATCATAGAGAATTCCACTGTACAAGTGTAACACAAGTTTATATAATCAATCTCTTATTCTCAACTATTTAAAATTATAAGCAATGAACATTTGTACTAAATCTGTGCCATTCATGATTATATCCTTAGGATAAGAAAAGAGTCTAAGATTAATACTAAATTAGGAGACTGAGAAAATTATGATATCATGATACCATTAACAGAAATGTGGTGGATAAATTCTAATGAGAGATAATGAATTAAACTTAGGCCATGTTGCATTTGAGGTGCCAGAGGAAACCCAGGGAAATGTCTAAGAGGCAGTTGCAAATATAAGCTAAAATGTGGCAGACAGATCACAACTATAGGTTAATATCTGGTAGACAATTACACTGGGGGTAAGGGTTTAAAGTCATAAAGTTGTTTTTAATATTAGTAACATTAAAAATAACAATAAGGGCTAACATTTATTGAGTGACAGATACTCTTACAAACATCTCAGAAATTTCATAACCTTACAACTCTATAGGAAAGTACTGTTAGTACTCCCATGAGGGAACTACAGACAAATTGACATTAATTATTAATAATTTGTTCAAGGTAATAACAGCTGGTAAATAGCAGAGCCAGGATTTGAACCCAGGTCTTCTGACTACGAAGTCAGCTTCTAACCACTGTGCTACGCCACTCATAATAATATAGCAAATGAAGGGAAAGGTCCTTAGAGAAAAGAGGAATGAAGTGGGGGTGGAGGGGAATGAGAAAAAATAAATCCCAGAAGGGAGACAAAGAGGAGAAGTTTGCAAGAGCACAAAAAGAATAAAATATGCCTAGTACATTCAAAAACTAGAACCTGCAAGCTGACTAACAATAGCAAATACAGGAAGCTGTGTTGAAGATCACCAGGAGAGTGATAAAAGATTCAAAAGAGACCAAGTGGCAGAAATCAAGGTATTGGCAGGCTGTTTCATGCCCTTACGCTACAATGAAAAGGTTCTAGAGACATGGGGACCTTTGAATTTGTGGGCTCCTTAGGCAAGTTATCTAACTTGAGGGGTTATGAGATAGCCTAACCCAGCATGGTGACCCTGTTTGCTTTTGAGCTGTTAGTTGCATGGCATTAAAATCTAGCCTGGCACAAGTCCAGTCAGAATCCTGTGTTTGCTTCTAAATACCTACCCGCCACTGGTAGAATTAAAATTTGCAGGGATGTCTAAAGGACATTAATACAGAAATACTTTGGGGGAGCAGAGGTAAGATAACCTAGTCTATAATACATTCTTAACTCAATAAGCCAGAGAGGCAAAACACAAATATTGAATTTACCACTTACCCTTTAAAGGGCTTATATCAGTAAATAACACAAGATCAGGTCAGATCTTTCCACTGTCTCCTATGACTCCTAACTAGATACTGACAGTAGAGGCAACCCCTGGTTTTGGCCTCAACAATGCCCTAGAAAACTCAAATGTGAAGAAATCCCAGCCTTGGCTACTGGAGGGGCAGGGGCAGGTGGTGGGAAAGGGCTGAGTGAGTGAGGTAACAGGAGGGCTGCTAAAAATATTGCTGCAGTAACCAGCACTATAAAAGACTAGATAAGTGAGAAAGAAATAGTCTTAAGACTCATCGTCCCTGACTCCTTCATTTTTGACGACCACAGAAGTATCCTACATCAATCTTCGGGCAAAGATAAGCAGTGGTAGCAGGGTGGAGCAAGATAGGCCTGAAAATGCTTGGAAACAGGAGCAGTTATCTGGGAAATGACAGGCTTCCTCAAACTTCAACAAAGTTAGAAGGTAGACTTCCTGTGGCTACCTGCCATTCCTCAGGGCACTGTTCTAAGAGGTGTAATTATTCAGTTCTCCCTGCTTATCCTCTAAGTCTAGCACCTACATCTAGTATTTACAAAGAAAATACTCTGTACCCAGCACAACACTATCACTGTAATATGACTTAAATATTTGAAAAGCATAGTCATGACTGGGACAAAACAGATGTTCCATAAGGACAGGTTTTACTGGTTCTCATGACCATACAATGTGCTCCTCTACCATTTCTAATAAAACAACCAGGTCATTTGAC
Organism: Lyroderma lyra; assembly: GCA_004026885.1. Classification (NCBI taxonomy): domain Eukaryota; kingdom Metazoa; phylum Chordata; class Mammalia; order Chiroptera; family Megadermatidae; genus Lyroderma; species Lyroderma lyra. The sequence continues at coordinate 351,043 of PVJL010000435.1, forward strand.
ATGAAACCAGAGGAAACTACTTCAAAAGAACGAGCAAAATACAATGAAGTCCCAGCTTCTCACGCTGATATTGAATTGCAGGTGGGGCCTCTGATCTTATAAAATTTCTTGTCCATTCTTTTAAAATTTCTTCCTTTCGTAAACATAAAGTTTTCATTTTTAAAATACCAAGAGATTCAGAAAAGAATCTCCCTGACTGAACCTAAAGTTTAAGACTCCTTCCTAAACCTTAAAAGTAGTTTCACATGAATGCGTATTATAATGCTCCAAAGATCCAGAGTCCTTCTCATTAAATAATATTTAATAACATTAAATAGTAATTAATAATAATAATAGTAAATGTCAGCAGAATGAGATAGGAAAGAATTTTTTTCAATACGCTAACATGAAATGGCAGATATTGGCACAGCCCACAGTCTGAAGGGGCCTAAAGCCTGATGAGAGCACCAAATGCTGCTTCTCAGAGTTATCCTGGTGACAATCCAAATGTCCTGCCCAAGTGTTCACCTCATCTTCTGTTTCTGTTTTTCATCAGAATCCTGTGCCACCCTTTCATTTTATCCCTAATGTTTCCTGCTTTGAAATAAGTGGCACACATAATCCGTTTTAGAAATCTAACACCAATATTTCAGAAAACAAGAAGGTTATTGAGACCTGAAAGAACGTTTCTCCAGGCATTCAGCCAAACTTCAATACCGAAGAAACTCAAGGGTTTTTCTAAAGGTTTTTAAAGGTTTCATTACTCTGAAGCAATAGAATTTCAATTTTCTTTTGATACCAAACAGACACACTTCCAACAGATCACCCTTACAAGACCACCAACTATACCTACAATGTCTCATTTCAGGCCACAGAAAAAGGTTACAATCCTTGAAAAGTTGGAAACCCCTGATGCCACGATAAATTAGATACTAATCACGTATTGATTACATATCCTCCAGATGAAAGCAATCACTTCATTCAAGTCTATTTTGAAATAAACTCCTCAAAAATTCCAATCCACCCATACAAAAGCCAGACCAGTGCCCACGTGCTGAGAAGCACCCCCACATGTGAGGGAGAGTTCTCAGAGACCAACATCACCACCATCAGAATTCACGACCAAGTCCTGTCAGAAAGCTCTGAGTGTCTGTTCTTTGGCACCATGGTCAATAGCAATATAAATCAAGAGCAAGTTCTCAGTCGCAAAGGGGCACTGAGTATGTTGCTGGAAGGAATGAAAAATTCATGGGGGGAAATTCTGTACAACACTGGGCAGCTGCAAAAAACCTTCTGCAAAGAGAATAGGGGATAAGCAATCATGCTTACAACAAGGTTGGGTACTCTGAAAGTCAGGGGGTGATTTTCACATTATACTCCTAGCCCACAGCAATGTTTCTCTGGACAATAATAATTGCACTTGACTTGTCCAGCCAAACTGCTTCATTCAACTGCTTCTTGATCACTTGCTACTTGGTATCTGGCCTCCCCTGGAGTGATAGTCATTAGGATTAAATAAGCAATTTAAAAACCAATCAATCATAAATCAGAATAAATCCAAAGACACTAAATTCAGCAGATAAATGTTGTATCTAAATTCCCTTTGCTGTGCTCTGAATTCCAACTGTTTGACGTTCTTCATTGAAAGGGCACAGGGAGGAGAGGATTACCTCAGCCTGGCCAGTCAGGAATAATTGCGCTTTCCCTGAGGCTGGATGATAATTGACTCATTATTCACAGTCACAGCTCTCAAGCTGCCAAGACACAAATGCACAACCCTGGCCTGGAAAAACATGTGTCAAAGGCCCCAGGTGAGGGACACAATAGCAGTAAGCTGAAATTTTTTCAAATATCCAATGGTTGGCACTCACCGGGGAAAGAATGTGAAGACAATGTAAAGTTGCTGAAAGTTTATTTGCAGGGAAAAAACATCTGTGTGGTACTTGAGTTATGCAATTTATTTGATCCAAAAGGTATGTTCTGGGACCCAACTACATGCAAGGTGACAAAGATGGGTAAGATCCAGTCCTGCCCATACAGAACTTACAAACTAGGAAGTGAAGCCAGGCACCAAAACAGAACACGACTATAGCAGATGATATAAGAGGCCCAAGTTCAAACACGGTAAAATCCCGGTCAGTTTGGGAGAATCACAAAAGCTGCAAACGGGAATGGGGCATCTGAGCTGGGTTTTGAAATGCAGCTACGATCTCAACAGGTGAATATCGTGAGTTCCCCAACAATGGGGGACGTGCATAAGCAAAGCCCCCAGGTGGGACAGCACAGAGCCTGTATTCCAGGAGAATGGAAGTAACAGTTAGGGACACGTGGAAGGGGTAATATTTGAAGGGCCTGAAGAAAACTGTATTTTACCCAGGCCCGTGGCAGTCATGGTCAGAGCTGTGCTCTGAGATAGCATGGGTAGAATGGAGCAGTGTCGTTCAGATACTAGAGGCAGAAGAAAGTACACAGCCACTGTCCTAACTGGGGTAAGCAGTACAGGGAGCCTCAGCGATGGGTTTAAGATAAAAAAGAGCTCACAAATTGAGTTCTTTCTGTGATTCTAAAACAGAAATGAAGACATGACCTCCCAGTGGTTGTGTTCTCTCCTTCTAGATTTCCCAGAATATTAACCTTCCTTTCCACTGCAATCTGGCCTATTCTTTTAGTTTAATTCAGCATGCCCTGGGTAACTATTTCCTTCCTTAACACTCTGTGATGATGGAAGTATGTGATACAGCGCGTCTGCAAGCTGTCAAATGAATTAGTTTGCTGCAAAGAGGCCACACATATCACCCCATCAGAGAAGCTCCTTCCCAGCTAATTCAGTCAAGTCCGCAGAAGGGAGGCGGCCCAGAGTGGAGCAGGTGCCAGCATAGTTGAGCATAGCTTTGCTTAGTCCCCCACAGAGTGACAGCTGTTGGTGACACTGTCAACATAAATTAAGATCTTGTGGCATCCAAAAAGTTGGTTTTCTTTTTGTATCACAGTCCTTATCTACTTAAAACTTTCAAGTCTATGAACAAATGACTTCTTTTCTTAATAGGAAATATTTACAACACACAGAACCCACTTAGTTCTTGAGCCAAATCCAGAGTCATAAGGCCATGTGTTCCCCCAGTGAAGAACTCAGGGTAAGAACCTAAATGTGCATGCACGGTACCTCCGCCACTCCACGGCTTTACTGAGGTATAATTTACAAATTTCATTCACTTTCAGTTGTATAAGTATAGGATGTTTAGTAAATATTCAGAGTTATGCAACCATCACAATTAAATTTTTAGATCATTTCCATCACCCCAAAAAGGTCTCTGGTGCTCATGTACAGTCACTCCCTACTCCTACCTCCATCACAGGCAAAGCCACTAATCCACTGGTTATAGCTATAGATTTGCCTTTCCTAAACATTCCACATAAATGGAATCATTACATATGTGGTCTTTAATGCCTAACTTTTTTACTTAGCATAACATCTTTAAGGTTCACCCATATCATGGCCTGTATGAGTATTTCCCTTCCTTGTCAAGAACTATTCCACAGTATGGAGAGACCACATTTTTTTCCATTTACCAGTGAATGCATATTTGGATTGTTGCCACACTTTGTACCCCCTTGATTCTAACATTCCACACAGCGCCATAACATTATGAAATCAAAACAAAGGACAACTAGATTTTCAGCCTCCTTCCACACCCAAACAACGGGGAAAACACATATATTAATTGAAGCTACAACTCTCCGATCATCTTACCTTCCCTGTATGGTCAAAGCCATAAAATCAAGCCACTCAAATTATCTGAAACCATCTAAAATTACTTTTAATTGTTTACTGTCTATCTTGTCACACTAAAATATAAGCCTAGGGAGAAGAGGGACCTCTCTGTCAGGAACTTACTCTCAGTTCCTGACAGAGAAAATGTTCATTCTCCACTCGGATGGACACGTAACAATTGAGACCGGGATGTAGACTGATACTCACCCCTTCAACTAGGGAGCCCATTGCGTGCCTAACTCCATGCTAGGCTGGAAGGCTGGAAGAGGCGTTCGGGAAGTTACAAGACATGACCTCTGCCTGGGAGAAGCATAATCTCTTCCCTTAAAACTTTTACTCACTCAGAAGCATACCGTTCTGCCTATCTTTCAACCGGTGTTTCCATGTGTAAGAATTTGTCCAGAAAAAATAATTAAGGATGTGGGCAAAGATTTCATTACAAATCCAAAAATGTCTAATCTAGTCCCTTGAAAATGTTGACTTAGTCAAAGCCTTAAAGTTTTGCTTATCTTTGAACCAGCAGTCCCATGGGGAAACCTTCTACCCAAAGGCCATAAATAAAAAGGGTGCACAAATTTAACACATAAATTTAAAAATAAAATAAATAAAAACAAATTAAACAAATGTAAAAAATAAAAATAACTTGAATACTCATGTCAAATAAAAAAAAGGATGCACGTTCAGCCACTAGAATGAATGAATAATAAACAAACAGATAAATAAGGTTAAATAAGTGCAAAGACCTTATAAGGACACACAAGGCTATCCATTTCTCACCTGCCCCCACAGGGTAATTCTGCACCCACTGACCTCAGCTCTCGTCCTTCTCACCCTTGCTCATGCCACTCTGGTCCCATCTGCCTACTCACTGTCCCTCAGCCAGGCTGCTGCTGTCAGCAGGTCTCTGCACTGGCTGTACCCTTGGCCTCAAAGGCCTCTCCGTAGACCACTGCAGGCTTATCTCCCTCCCTTCCTTCTAATCCTCATTCAAATTTTACCTTCCCAAGGCCACCTCAACTACTCTGCATAAAATCACAACCCTACATACACCCTACTGGCTTTCAGGAACCCTCATACTCAGCTCTGTGTTTTTTTTCTTTCCCAGAGTAATTACTATCTTCTAACAAAGACATCTTTCTTATTTATTATGTTTTTTGTTTCTTGTCTATCTCCCCTTTCTAGGATGCAAATTCCCTGGAGATAATGATCTCTGTCTCTTTTGTTCACTTATGTAAGCAGTAGCTGGCACAAAGTAGGTGTTCAATAAACATTTATTGAATGAATGAAGATGAGTGATACAGGATCACTTACAGTCGCCAAAAACTAAAAATTAAGTGTCCAACTAAAAGGGAATGGTTTAAAAAAAACATGGCATATCCACATAATTCAATAAAATGAGGTTGTTAAAAATATTGTTAAATAATCATATTTACTGACATGGGAAGATGTTTATAATATAGTGTTACATGAAAAAGTTACAAAAAGAATATGCATAGCATTGTCCCACTTTTATAAAATAATAAATTTTCAGAATATATAAATGAATGAAACCTTAGGTTGAAACCTTATTGTAATTCAGATACTGTTAATATAAACAAACATATGTATATGTGTGTATGTGTATATATGTGTATGTATGTGTGTGTGTGTGAGTGTGTGTGTACACATGTATATATAATTACCTAATCCTAATAACAAGTCTATAAGGTGGAGTTTATTATATCCATCTTACGAATGACAAAACTAAACCTCAGAGATTTTAAATAACTTTCCTAAGACCACCTAGTTGGGAAGTAGCAAAGCTCAGATTCAAATCCTGGTTGTCACCAATTCCCACATTTTTAACTAACAGTTATGTATGTATATAGAAAATTAATCAACAGAAAGTACAAAGAGGTTGTATATACCTACAGTTTATCTCTAAGACAAAGGATTATGGTATTAATTAATTAATTAGATACAGGTTTGCCTGCATTAACCAGACACCAAAGTAACAACAGCTTAAACAAGATGGAAGTTTATTTCTCTCTCATGCAATACCACAGGCTGGGTAATTCACAGCTAATACGGATGTTCTCTCTAGTCATCCTGGAGCCCAGGCTCCTTCTCTCTTCCTGCTCTGCCATCCCTCAGGCACTACCCTTCTCCACATGCCCCAGGATGATGCACTCCCACACCTATGCTCCAAGCAAGAAGATGAAGAGAGAGAAGAAAGTATGTACATCTATTCCTCTCTGTTCCTATGAGGACATGGTTTAAGCTGCTATATCAAGAAGGCATCAAAACAGACCAGCTAAAACAAGAATTTTTTCTGCTCTCATGTAACCATTTAGGGCAGGTGGGCAGGCTCTGTTCCATCAGATGATCAGGGATCCAGGCTGGTGGGATGTTCTGCCATCCATTTCTGGGTCTGTTCCAATGATTGCCTATTTCTAGTGAGGGACAAAAGAATAAAGAGTCCAGGACACATTTTATAAGGACATGATCCAGAAGTTAGACATGTAAGTTCCCCCCACTTCTTAGTGGTGCACACTTAGTCAAGCGGCTTTACCTAACTGCTAGAGAGACTGAGAAATGGAATCTTTATTCTGAGTGGCAGACAATAACTAAAAACTCTATTGCTATAAATACAGCATGACTTTGTTCTGCCATGTGTGTGTATGTGTATGGTGTTGGTCCCTCTCTGTATTTTCTAATTTTCCTACCATGATGGAAAATAAAACAAAACAAAAAGCACTTTTATTTGGTATACCTGAGAAGCATTCTTCTAATCCTGAATCTAGAGAGAATACCTACATGCATCTTCTTCCTCCTTAAAAATCTATCTTGGAAATACTGAAGAAAAAGAAATACATATACATATGCAATGTTTTACGTTTTATATATTTTGATTCAAGATTCCTTTAATGTTTAATTTTGATATTCTTGTTTTAAATCATAGGTACCCTAATCACAAAATTTTACACTTGAGGAAATTTTTTTAACTTACCAAGTACCTTCATATATGAAATATACAGCAAAAAAATTACCAAACACAACAAAATTATTGGAGGGACATTTCCTAGAACTACATCAATAAGATGCCTCCACAGCCTATGTAGTCTCCCAAGTCTCTTGCCTGTGCACTTGCTAAAGGCAAAATCCTCCCAAAGAACACAGTTTTTCCGGCAATAATAGAGGTAGCCAGGAGATTTCCCTGTGATGGAGTATTTTTTGAGGAATTCATACATCTCCCCAAACCCTCCTTGATCTCATTTAAGGGTGTATTTCTCAAAGCTGGGCTGAGAATGAAGGTTTCTGGGCTGTACACCAAAACTAAAAAATCAGATTTGGGGGTCTGATCCCTAGGAATCTGCATCTTAATAAGCATCCCCCTGAAGGTCAAGTGTAGACATACTATTTGGTCCATCCACCAGAGGCCAGTGTAGGATTAGTCCCTGAACTGTACTGTCTTACACGATACAATATATACTATACATAGACACTATACATATACATATACATATATACACACACACACACACACACACACACACACACACATATATATTATAAACACATGGTTAGTTTTAACTACTTCAAGAAAAATGGGGTGGACAACTAACACTATAGATAGTATTTTACATTTTTGTGTTGCAGATTCAAGATTTCATTAATATTTAACCTTGATGTCCCTCTTTTAAATCATAAAAAGTCCCCATAATCATAAAATTTTACACTTGAGTAAATCTTTAAAACTTACCAAGCACTCTCATGTATATTTCATCTGACCCTGACTACCACCTTATAAGACATACGGAGCAGGCAGAATTACCCGATTTACAGATTCAGAAAGAGTAAATGACAGGCCTACGGTCTCAGAATTAATAAATGCCTGAACTGCTTCTGAATCCTAAGCTAGAAAAGTACCCTTGCTATTACACAGGCCCTGCCCACAACGAAATGAGAACCAAAAGAGCAATATACTAAACTCTTCATAAAACTAAGTCCCATCAACTAAAAAAATTTCCCTTCACCCTGACATCATGGCCTGCCCCCATGCCTGCACAAAGATGCATCTACTTAAGAAGACAACCTCTTTTAGTATTTAGTGGTTAGTACTGCCTTACCAATCAACTCTAACTGTAGAGTTTATGTAACAAATAGATGGCTATTGTGCCTTCACACATCTAGAACATTTGGAACATACAGCACATAGAAACAAATAAGAACAAGATATCAAAGTGGGGACGCTGTCTCCTTCATCGTGTCTTCCCAGATTCTAGGTCAATGCCTAAAATATAGCAGTAACACGGTCAGTATTGAAATGGCCTCAATATTAGCAAGAAGAACTGGGTTGACACTGTAACTAGGGACAAAACACAAAACCGAGAAATTAGATGACTGGCTAGAAGTCAAACAAAACATAATTTATGGAGAAGAGGGAAAAAATAAAATATGGTATTGATTCACAATCGCTTTTTTCTAATCAGCACTTCATACACTGTAAAATCGAATACAAGAGTGGGCTAACTCCAGAAAACACAAGAAAATGATGTAATGACTCCTGTCTGTGCTATCAGAGCAACAGGCTGGAAGAAAGTGTGAGCTAACTGGTATCACCTAAATCTACCTCACTTGGAACAAATTCAAAAGAAAGACACAAAATCTCATCCTAGACAGATTGTGGTTTGATTTTCAAATAAGAAAGATACGAGTTTGGTCAAGATAAAGTTTCCTGTTTGCATCCTTTGGGTTTAGCTGACCGTTTCGAAGAAAATATTATTGCTCTACGGCTGAAAGAACATTGTGCTAAAATCTTCCAGATTTGAACACATGCCCAGTCAATTGAATCAGAGGACCCAGTTTTATGACTACCTCAGTTTCGAGTAATTTATAGTTTTCCATCAATATGTAAAAATAATGTCACAAGTTAAAGAGAAATGCACGCAAAACAAATGTGTACACATAATATTGTTTAAATTGACTACTTAACGGTTGATAGTGACCATCTTAAGAGTTTACTTGGCTACTATAAAGTTCTCTGCTTGTGTTCTGTGAAAGTTCAAAATTCCATTTGCCTAGAAAGTTCACCTAATTTGTATATCTACGCATATACATACTGCATAATATATGTTGATATAAAGAATCAAAGAAAATGATTCTTTTATTTGTACATAAAAACTTCTTGTAGTCTCTTCACTGAGAAAACATACTAGGAAAGATATTTATTGTAACAAAATATTATGCATTAAAAACATGACAAGAAATAAATTTAATGATTATAATTCAAAATGTTGTAAATACTTAACCACATTTTCTTTCTTACCCAATTACACCTAACTACAGCAGACACAGAAAACAAATGATTATCTATGGACCAATATTCGTGTGTAGAATAAATCTGAATTGTAACTCCTGCAGCTGAAGATGTATGCTAATATTATCTAAAACAAAATGGCTCCATCAACTCAAAATCCATCCTAATTTGAGAGAGGAAATTTCCCTCTGCCACTGAACCAGCATTTTTCTGTGTTTCATAATGTGTCAATTTGTTCCCTAAGTGTAGTGATTTAGTGATGACAAAAGAAATAGAGAAACAAATGAAAATTGCTTAATTACAGTTTGCAGATGTTCCCACAAAGAGAAAGAACAGGTTAATGCTGCTGATGCTGTTTCTTCCCTAAGGCTATACTATAAATTAGTTCACTTCATCAATACTCTTTTCTCCTTCAGTATGCTGTGATAGTTGATGTTATGATAAAGAAGTCAGTCACATGCAGAGAACTACTGAATTTATAATTAATAGGAAACCATGAACTCTTTTTCTTTTCCTTTTATCTTTTGCAGCAATACCCCCCCCCAAAAAAAAAAAGAAGAAGAAGAAGAAAGGAAAAGAAACCTTCAATAAAAAGCTTTAAAATGAGATACCACTTCTTTATTCTCTCCCTTAGAATACTAGATTAATTAGGTGAGTGTTTTTCATTGCCTAGTTGCTTTTATTAGCAAGTTCTCATATGATATCTTCTACAAATTTCTCCTGAGGTTAACATCCCAGTGGCCTATGTCTTAAGTTAAAGTGTGTTTATTGCTCTTTGCTGTGTTATTTTCAGTTGTGCACTTTACTGTTAAACTCACATTTGCAAGAGTACTTCCAGAGTGGCCCTTTTTTTCTTAATGTGGCTAACGGAAAAAAAAATGAAACAGAAAGACACTGCAAATGGCCTGTGAACTAAAAACACCACTCAATATTCAGCAGGGAATTACATGACTGATAACAACAGTGCAAAAAATGTGGCTAAAGTGCCACCTGGAAGCATAAAGCTGGTCAGTTCGTTTCCAACTTCCTCTGGCAGACAATCTGCCAGTTGCAAGGACATCAAAACAATGTTATGCCCGCTAGCCTCCCCCTAATACACTACAGAAAACAACTGCAGAAGACTACACAGCAAGGATTATTTTTTGTTGTAGTGTTTTCTTTTATAAGAGAAAGTTGGTTTTTCTGCTCCACTGAAATTCTTTCCTGCTCTGAAGTTGGTAAGAGGGCCAGCTGTTTTCTATATTTTTCTCTGTGGTATTTTTCTACAGCAGATTTCAAATTCATTCTTCAGACTGGGGAAAGACTCTTTGTACCTCATGGAAGCTTAAAAATACATTTCTAAGGTTCGAATTCAAAATAGCTTTGGGGACCTAAATGATATGTCAGCTTTGGAAACGTGTGTTTTATGTGCTGTCACCAGTTTCATTTTTAATTACATTTTCTAGAAGTTGCCATGTATGCGTAGTGATATTCCTTTGGCTGAACTGACAACTCAAAATTTATCAGTCCAGAAGTATAAACCGCATCCCAGCCCAAGAGTCTAAGCTCTTGACAGAACATACACTCAATAAGCGACAAAAATGAAAGACTCCTGTGATGAGAACTGTGTTAACTTTGAACAAGTCACTCTGCCTCTGTGGGACCTGATATTTCCCAGGCAAGATACCTGTGACAGTCTTTGACTCCTTCTTTTCCCTGGTCCCATCAGTCACCTGTTACCAAGTGCTGCCATTCCTTCACTTGCAGCATCTCATCAGTCCTTTCTGCGTTCCATTGCCTCCCTCACTACCCTAGTCCAGATCTCCAGAGGGGGATTTCTGCTTGGCCTCCAAGCTTGTCTCCCTGGCTCCAGTTGTTTTTCTACTTCTTTACCTCTACCTTTCAAAAATCACCAGCTCTGTGTGTGTGTGTGTGTGTGTGTGTGTGTGTGTGTATTTAAATTCTACTATGGCTCCCAATTAGTACATCAAATTCAAACTTGGGCATCATGACACAGTTCGCTCTTCACGTTCTTCTTCCTGTGTTTATCCAGTAATTGTGAATATTCTCCAGAGTTTGGTCTGAGGTCCTCCAGTCTTTTATTCTGTTTCTTTTTACCATATTTTTCCATGTATAAGGTGCACTTTTTTGCCCAAATTTGTGAGGGAAAAATAAGGATGCGCATTGTACATGAGTAGCACTAATTCTGTATCTATAAAAACGTTTTTTAATTTATGCTTATGAGTTAAAAGTGGAATTCTAGAAATCAATAACAATATTTGTATGCAAAATAATAACCTGGAATAAGATAAACTTTTTATATATAAAACAATTTTATACATAAAATTTCTTGTACCTTGTATCTGTTCTTGAGTTTCACAATTATTCCATTACGTAAAATTTCTTGTACCATAATGTTAAAAAAATAGATGCTAAAATTCCTTTATAATACAAAAAAAAATAAGTACCTAAATATAAACAAATAAATGTCTGAGTTAAAAAATTAAAACAAAAGATTTTTTTCCCCTGAAAGTTTGAGCCAAAAATATCGGTGCACATTATACACAGGAACACATTATACCCAGCAAAATACAGTATTTCATTTATTCAACAAATATTTATCAAACATCTACTTATTCTACATTACCAGGCACTGTTTTAGGCAGTAGAGTAATAAGGGTGAACAATACCCATAAGCAACCAGGCCTCATGGAGCCTATATTCTAGAGAAGGCTCATGTTATATATCTACATGCCAGTGACTCTCAGATCCTGAGAAATGCTCACTGCTGTAAGGAAGACAGACAAGCAAAATGGGTCACAGAATGGGCTCTGGAGTCCCACTGACTAAGCCCATAAACCAACGCCATCACTAACTACAATACTTCCATGATCTTAAGCATGTCTGTTCAGGTGCCACTGGGTGGCTTAAACAACAGAAATGTATTTCACAACAGTTCTGGAACCTAAACGTCCAAGATCAAGATACCGGCAGGTTTGGTTCCTCCTAAGGCCCCTCTTCTTGGCTTGTGTGTACTTCCGTGGTGTGTCTCCCTCTTCTTATAAGGGCCCTTGTCATTATCAGATTAGGACCCCAGCTTTATGATATTTAATCTTAATTACCTCTTTAAATACCCTAACTCCAAATACAGTCACACTGAAGGGTAGGGCTTCAGTGTATACATTTTAAGGGAACAATTCAATCCATAACAGCAAGTTACTTAACCTTAGCCTTGGTTTCCTCATCTGTAAATTGGGAATAATAAAAATTAAAATGTAAAAACAATTTCACTTGGTTATTATAAGGAGTAATTGAGATGATACAGGTAAAGTGTTAAGCATAATCCCTAGTACTTAATAAATGTTAGCTGCTTATCAATAATAATATTAGACTAGTTCTCCTACAATCTCACAATCCCAGATGCCTCTGTGGGAGGGGCACAGTGGTGCAGAGGAGTGTTAGATATCTGGAGTTTGAATGCTTGACCAGACCTCAAGCAAATTGCTAACTTACAATGATGTTGTTCATTTCTCTGAGCTATAATAAGAAACAGTGACTGCGATTTCTTTGCATCATTGTTAAATAAGTTACTCAGACAAATGCTTAGTGGCTGTATCAATGAATGAATATAAAATAAAGAGCACTGGATTGTCTCTTCCAACTCTTCAACTGAAACAGAATTTCCTAGAGTGCCCATGAATATAAAAATTCCCAGACCCTTCGCTATAGAGATTCTCATTTAATAAGGCCCAGATAGTGTCTAGAAATCCATGTCTAGAAAAGCTTGCTATTATAAGAGTCTTTGTGATAATCAGCCAAATTTGCAAACTACTGACCTGTATGGTGCAGCTCAATAAGAGTATGATGTAAGCCACAAGTGTGGTTGAAAATTTTCAAGCAACCACATTTTTAAAAGTTTAAAAAAAAAGTGAAGTTAATTTTAATAATATATTTTATTTAAGCCAATTTTCCAAAACATTGTCATTTCAAATGTAGTCAAAATGTAGTCAAAAAACACTGGGATATATTATGTCCTATTTTTATACTGACTTCAAAATTCTGTCTTTTTTATACTTACTGCATATCTCAATTCAAATGCAAAATTTTCATCATAAATACTTGATCTGTATTTATAATTCATAAAATTTGCATTTAAAAAAAATGGACTCATATACCCAAGTTATGCCAAACACATTTATCAATAAGTGAATTGAATATCAGTTTGTTCATTTAAATTAAAATTAAATGAAATTTAAAAGTTAGTTGCTGGGTAGCACTAGCCACATTTCAAATGCTCAGCAGTCACATGTGGGTAATGGCTCCTATATTAGACAGTGTAGGCCTAATGATCACACATTACAAGGTAACTGTACACTCCTGAAATCTGCAATGATAGTAGACCACTGGCATAACTCCTTAAAGAACTAAATGTGAATAAAGTATAAAATATAGCTTAAATTCTCTTGTGATTGCAAAAGATAATTAAAATCTAAGAAAAAGTGAAAACTATTTAAAGATTTTGAAAGTAAGAGTTTGGAACAATCAAAGACCACAGTGTGTAAAGCCACAGGCGCAACCATTTGTCCTAAATATTCAGATACACAATGTTCTACGTAAGGGAGAATTTAGTTCAAATATTAATAAGTATGAAGGGAGAAAGGGAAGTTGAGTTGACAGGAATTTCTTTCCAAAGTATGTGGAAAGAACAATAAAATGCTAAAGCACAAAGTATTACAAGTAAAATGAGAAGAGCATAAAGAAAAATAGAAACAAAATCTCTGACTTAGACATAAGAAAACAGGTTAAAGTAGATAAATACAGCAGTAAATAAAAAGCTGTCTTAGTGGTAATATAGAAACTGGTAGAAACACTTGGGAAACTGGATCCTAAGCATTTTAAGAATGAAATGAGAGACAGAAAAAAAAAATACTTACTTAAGAGTTAATCATAATGTCACAGTAGATTCATTTCCATTTCCAAAATATTTTAAATTGAATAGTTGGTAAAATGGGCAACTGTAATGTAAATTAATCATTTAGCCTGAAGCACAAAATGAGAACAAAGGGGTGTGGGTGTGCAGTGTGTGTATGTGTGTGTGTGTGTGTGTGTGTGTGTGTGTGTGTGTGAGAGAGAGAGAGAGTGAGAGAGAGAGAGAGAGAGAGAGATTGAGAATTGGACATAACTACTGAAAATCCAAAGGTTAGTATATGTAACAAAATGGAGTTAAAAAAAGGAATGTCAACGTCTAAATGACTGGCTTCTTACATATATAATTTCTGTAACTTCTGTGTGATGGCAAAATGAACAGCAACTACCACTCTAAAAGGCAGGAGCAAATACTTCCCAAATTGAATTGTGTGGTAACCTCGGTATGGAAGGAAATTGAAACAACCTGCTTTATCTCCAACTTGAAAAGGTCGTATCTCCAACTTCAAAAGTTATTATTTAAACCTATTACTAAAATTTATGTATATATCAGTCTAAAACAAATGGAACTGTGTTCCAAAAGGAGCATCACCAATGGAAGCATTTTAACGTATTTCAAATTCAGCTCTTCCCTATCAAACCTTCCTGCATTCTAGTTAATGCTTTAGGACTCAAGCTCAGTTTTGGTTCAGTGGTTACCCCAGACTTACCTCTGGTATCCTCTCCAGTGGGGAGACTTCTTTGCTCTTCCCTCAAGGACAGGCTGAAGGGCCCTCCTATGAGCTCCCTCGGAACTCTGTGCTTCTCTCCCTTACGGTACTTAGCACACATCAGGGTAATTTCTTGTTTGCTTGTTTCTCTCCCTCACTGGACTATGAGTGCTTGAGAGTACAAACTGTATCTTATTTATTTTTGGATTCTCACCAATTAACATAATCCCTAGACTATAACTAGACACTCAAAGAATGAATGAATCAATCAATCAATCCATTCACAGAAATTCAAATATAAGTTTTCACAGATGGGTTTTTATAACCTAAAAAGAATATAGAAATATGACAGACAAGTAGGAAGACGCATCTCTCCCTTTAGATCGGGGTGTCCAATCTTTTGGCTTCCCTGGGCCACATTGGAAAAAGAATTGTGCTGGGCCACACAAAAAATACACTAACACTAACAATAGCTGATGAGCTTAAAAAAAAAAAAAAAAAAAAAAAAAAGAGGTCCATGAATAATTTTCATAATGTCTTAAGAAAATTTATGAATTTGTGTTGGGACATATTCAAAGCCATTCTGGGTGGTAGGTTGGACAAGCTTGCTTAGATGGATATTCTAGAAAGGCCTATAAATTAATCACCTTCACCAAGAAACTAAGATACCAACAACTAAAACTTAGCCTCTTATCTTTATCCACAATTATATCAACAATACAATAATGCCTTCACCAACAATGAATAAAACCTAAATCGACATGCTGGTTTTCTAATACAAATGTTACAACTTGGTCTTACTCTCTTGAACCGAAGATGCTATTGAGAATTCAATTATAAGTGCTGTTTAAAACTAATAATTAATGTGTCTCTTTAAAGATGTTGATAGAACCAGGTATTAATTACCAAATATGTACCATGGTGTAAAAAACCAGAGCTGCTGTTAAAAAACAAAACAAAACTGCAAAACATGGTCCACATAATTGTACTATAGTGAGAATTATGCTACAATATTAATAGTTTCCAACTGTTTTCTAAGCATCTGAAGTAGTAATGCAAATTTCTTTCAATAAAGCTATAGTTTAATTTTTCCAGGGAAATATTTTTAATAGGCTTACTGACCCTTTCATAACTCTGGGAAAGAAAATGAATCCCATAAGCATTCTGGCATATAACTATTATAAAATTAAACAGAACAGTCAATCAGTGGGAATGCTAATGGACTTGCAAAACTAAACTTACTGAAGAAATGTACGTAAGGGTACACGGTGATAACTTCTTTAGCAGAGAAAAGATTCCTCTACATATCAGCAAAACAACCAAACACACTAAGACAGATGAAGGGCTGGAAAGAAAGGGAAAACTTTGAAGAAACAGGTTTCATGTTTTCCTTAAAACAGACATTACTTTGATCAATTCTGCTATCACTCAACTCTTAGGTCTGTTTCTAAGTCGTTTTGCTTTTCAGAAGGTATTTAAATATTTCAGATGGAAAAAAAGAATGCTTACTGATTTAAATCACATTTTTGCACTCACAACTCTTTGTGCTTTAAGAGGAATTTTTTCAGGTCATTAGTTTATAATGTGAACAGGCGCCTAGGGATATTTAGAAAGGAAAAAAACTAGTATGCTTGGAGATGCAGTTTATGTGATTTCCATCATCACTTATTTCAACACAACTTGGGGTCCAAAACTAAATGCAAAATGACATTACCACATGTGTAACAGTTTCTGTCTCCGTGTGCAATGATCACATAGAAATCTGAAAACAGAGTAGAGCCCTTATCCCAAAAACAAAAGCATCATAACCTCCTTAAAATATCTAAGTCCTTGCAAGTTCTTACTCTTCCAACTACAAAAATGAAGTCAGTTGCACAAATAATTTCCAAAATAATTTGGATTACCAAAACACCATTGGCATACCAAAATGCATTAATTCTGCAGATTTTTACCCGTTTCTATCCCCTACCCCAGCCATTCATACTACCATGTCAAATCACTAGGCTCAAAGAAAGCAAGCACTTCCTAAATCCAATTTCACAGAGCAGGGTGCTCTGTCCATTAGCAAGATTCATTTGATCCAAATATCATGTCAACATAGATCATTCCCAGCCTTAAAGTTAACTAGAGATTTCCTAAATTCTCCATTTCCCTTAAGTAATAACAAAACCACACTCCACAGTTATTACGTATAAACAAAACAAATCCTGATGTTTCAACTATTTTGCACAACAAACAAAGAGGTTAGAATCACTCTTCCTTCTCTCCATCTTAACGACCCTTCTTTTACATTGATTAAGGAGACGGGAATCATGAATTCAAGTATCTTGAGAGCATCATGACCTCTGAAATTATGAAACTCCCTGTTCCCAAGCATGGGTACACTTTAGAATCACCAGAGGAACTTTTACAAACCACTTATTCTCAGGACCCCACTAAGATTTAGAGTGGAACTGCTATCAATTGCCTCTGAAAGTTCCTTGGGGGAGTCCAGTGTGTGGCTAAGTGAAGAACTAATAGTCTCACAAACGTGGACCAATGACCCAGAAAGGACCAGGATGGAGATCAAGTCAATGGCAATCTGAAGCAGAATTGAGAACATAGATGACAAACTCAAATGCCTACAGGAACCAAGTAAGTGAATGAACCAGGCAATTCACACATACACAGTTAGACTGCGTGAGTGCTGGAGAGTGTGACAAAGGAGGGAGCTGCCCGTGCAAGGGCTCCTGACCTCTGGCTGATACTGCCCTCAGGGAAACAACTGCTAACAGATCTTCTCACTTAATCAGAAAAAACACAAGTCACGATTTCTATGTAAAATTTCCTAATTTTTAAATGTTGGCTCAATTCAAAATAGCAACAACAATACCGTATGAGGCAAACGAAACACACAATGAAACGCCTAACATGGGTTAGACCTTTAGGCTTCAGTTATCACTTCTGGTCTAAAGGTTTGTTTCCATTCTATAGAAGTCACAGCATCATCACCATCATCACAACAACAATTGTATCTACCTTTCATTAAGTACCTATATATTAGCCACTATGCCAAGGGTTTTACACGATTATCTCAATTAACCTTTACCAACCTTTGAGGTTCTGTGATTATTCCCCCTTTACTCAATAACCCCCTCCAAGGTCACACAGCCAGAACACAGTGACGCCAGGATCCAAATGTGTGCAGTCCAACTCCATAGCCCATACTATGCTGTATTTCTTACAAGTTATAAATACACTTTTAAAAACCTCCATTGTTTGCACTTGGATTTCTTCAAAAGTAAAATGAAGAGATTATACTAACTGATTTCTCAGGTCCTTTTCAGTTCTCCAATTCAATGGTTCTGACTCCATAATACAAGTCTGGGTTGTATAAAAACGTTGGTATTTACACATATTAGTCATGAATGCCCTGATAATAATTACCTGATCAAAGAGGTGGAATGAATGAATGCTCATTAAACAGTTTTTCTGAAAAAGCAGCAAAGTTATAATAAAAGTATTAATCTCTACTGCTGTAGAAAGTGTCCTTCCCCATTTTACCTTTGGAAAGATGAGTAAAAGTGCTCAGAAATTCTTCATATGTTTGCTCATGACTATTAACAAACTTATCCAAGACGTCTTCAATTATTCGATCTTCATCCATAATCTCCAATTCTGGCATTCCTATTCACAAGGCCACTTTATCTATGAAACAAAGGAAAACATGAGCTAGAGAGAGTTGTGCAGCACCAGCCTCTCTGAAAATACTCTAGATGGGCAGATGGAGGAATGTCCACGGCTCCAAAAGGACAGGTCAAGATAGTTATTAGAGTAATAAGCTCTAGTTCAAAAGACCAAGTTGATTCAAATCTTGGCTTCTGAACTCTTATTTTTTGCCTCAATTTCCCCATTTCCATCTTCTTAATTCACATGTATTTTCATCATTGTATCCCAAATGTTTAACAACTAAGGGAGTGGCACAGAGCTGGCAGTAAACCAACATCAAGCTAAAATTACAGATAATACCTGACTTAGAATGGTTCGACTTAATTGTTTTGTAACTTTACCAGTGGTGTGAAAGCAACGTGCACTCAGTAGAACTATACTGCAAGTTTCAATGTTGACCTTCTCCAAGGCTAGAGATGCAGTATGGTACTCTCCTGCAATGCTGGGCAGTGGCAGGGAAGCACACAGCTCCCAGTCAGGCCCATGATCACAAGGGGAAACCGCACAGTATCAAATGCATTTTCAACGTAACATTTTCAACTTGCAATGGGTTTATCTGGACGTAACCCCATGGTAAGTCAAGGAGCATCTTTATTCATGTGAGCAGTTATTTAAGTCAAATATTGCTAGAAGCTGGAACATACACATATAAACTTGCCCAACGACTTCACCTGTGCCTTACTTGATGTGGCTCCAAGTCTTTTCATTCTCCTGATCGAACTACCTAGAAAAGATTTCACACTGCCTGCATTCCTTTAAAATATGCCACCCAAAAATGAAGACAAGTCTCCTGGTATGGTCTGGATACAGTGAGATTTGACTAACTCTCCCATTCTAAATGCTGCACTCCTGCTAGATAGCTAAAGATCACATTTATACTGCCGGTGGCCCCTTCCGATTGTCAGTTCATTTAACATACAGCTAACTAAATGCCTGTCGGCCAAGACACAATGCATCAATACTTACACAGTTTTAACTTTGTTTTTACTCTATTTCATCTTGTTAAATTCCATTCGTTCTGTATGAAATACCATTCTTACTGGCTCTGAGAAAATCGATTACAGAAAGAAGAGTAATTACTGCCTAAGTAATCAATATAATTTGTGAGATAATAAAAAGGAGTGATTTTCCAATACTATAGAGCAGGTAGAGTAAGCACCAAGCTTCTTACAGTTTTCTAAAATAAAAGCAAAAACCTGTCACCTCTTATTAACTTTATTTTTTACCAAAACAAAACAAAGTAACAAAAATCTTTTCACAAGCTGACACTCAATCTCATTTGGCAGCAAGACCTGATCTGAACTAACATGAAAGTATTTATGGCTTTTATTTATTCCACTCAGTGTCACCACTCATATACTAATTGCAGAAATACTAATTGGCTTGCTTTTGAAGTGCTTTCCCAGATCCCACTAGAGATTTTGTGTAATGTGTTGCATTTGCCCTGATTACCTTTCTAAACTCCAAAAAATTCTGAATTCTGAAATACATTTGACCCCAAGGGTGTGAAGCTACATGTACCTCAGAGAATTGCCATGAGAATTAAATGAGGATACATGGCACCTCATGATGATCATGGCAATGATAACAGATCCATCTTAGTATTCTGTCCTTTGCCTACACAAACACTTGTTTTCACTGTCACCCCTCTGACTTTGAAGGCACTGATGTCACTTAGAGATAAATCAAGATAATTCTTTATGCATTACAACCCTAGATAAAACATGTTGTTGTAAAAGACTGGGTGAAAATAAAATGTGTACGTCTACACCAACTCAAAATGAAAGAACCTGTTTCAAACTATTTGTAACTGATAATTAGGTATAGGTAAAAGCATCAGTTATTCTCATATGTAAATTTACCTGTAACACTGAAAAAATTTCAGCACTCCAAAATTTAATTTATTATGCTTGCAGTTGCTAGACTAAAAAAAAAAAATGATGAATTCAAAGGTGGCTATTATTTCACTATCATGTACTTAATTCCAAGAATGTCCAAGTCAATCTGCTTTTCCAGAACTGGACCCCAATAAAATTCTAACAATGTATTAAAACAATCTCTTCAATCATCTCGGGTAATCTCCTTCAGGAAGCAAATACCACACAGGAGCAACCATTTGTGTTTTACATTGCTGTAAATGTCTCCTTAAGGATGCTTTTAGAGTGATAACAGAAATGCTTTTAAACTTCCTTTCTAATTCTCAGATTGGTAGGTATATTTTGAGTATTTAGCCTTGACATATGTCAGTTTTGCTAAAAGCAAGTATTAACAAGCTGTACACAGCAGAAGTTCAAAATCCTTCAAGGCCTTTAATTTTATTCATGTGGTTATCACAACACAGAAGAGGTTATGTTTTTATTGACTTTTTTAACACTTTTGCAAAATGCAGTTTCACAAATATTATTATTTGAAGCATTTAACAAATACCCAACCTCAAATTAAGAACTTTCTTATCCATAAAAATACAAATAACCTAATAAATATTAAAAGTCCCCAGGGACTGACAGAGCAGATAATCATTTACCAGACAGTCAAGTGGTTTATGCAAATCCTAGTGGTTTTCTAAAAGGAAGCAATGCTTTTTCAGTTACTATTCATGTGCATTTGTGTTTTTATCATAAAGTATTTTTCTTAAAAAAAAAAAGCGGGGGCAGGGGGGTGGAGGAAGAGAGACATTTGTCTGGATAACAAGATTCTTTGTTTTGGCTTAGGTTTTACATTTTCAGGCTTAGAGCTCCACATGAAAGACTCAGAACATATTGTGATGATAAGCAAATGTGTATAAATATCTACTCTAAATCCTAAGTAACACTTTCACAATCACAGCCTCCAGTAGGAAACTAGGGGAGGATGTATTGGTCTGCTTGGACTACTAACCTTCACACAAAGACCCCAGGCTTGGTCAGGAAGAGGGTTCTCTTCTTATTGAGTCACTGAGAGATACTACGGGAATCCCGTAACCTTCCTGGAGTCCCATTTTCTACTACCAAATACTAATACCCACCCAAGCCAGTTAGCATTGTGTGCTCTCTGAAAGAACATGATGAAATGTGGTAACTTCAGATCCCTGCTTGATGCAACCTACCCAAACAAAAAGCAACTTTCAGAAATGAAAGTGGTAAGCCCTAAAATAGAAGTCATCATGAGCCAGGTTCCTCTTAAAGTGAATAACCTGCTTTTTAACAGCAGAGTCGCATGTCTGCAAAAAAATTAAAAGGGTTTTTTAAAAAATTGTGAGGTTTACCACTGACACTGAAAAATAATAAATACCACATGTTTAAAGAGTTAGGCAGGGGCAATCAAAGCTTACTTTCTCACATTTTCATGGTTCTGCTTAACAAAATCAGTGCTGTGTTAAAAAGTAAGATGGGATATTATCAAAATAATTTGCCTTGCCTATGGAAATGAAACCATCAACCTTGGTATGTCACAGGATGGGTCTCCTTTTATATTTTGAAAAATGGACTAACCTCAAAAAGGCCAAGTTGCATTGTACATGTACCAATTCATTTATATGATCAAAGAGACCTGGTAAGAGCTGATTTCTTCTTCCTTGACTGAATGACACCTATTTTGCAGCCTCTAAATTTTTTTATGTCTTTTAGATCATATTAAGAAGATGAAAAAAAATCCAATGACAGACTTTACCACAGGTTCTCAGAACAGAGAGAAACTTGAAGGTCATCTAATCCAATCATATCTCTAAATGAATGATTCTGCTAAGGGGTTTTTGTCAGCTAATGACTCTATGATGAGGAGTACTGTATGGTTCTCATAAATAGCAATGACATGCTCATGACTGTAAACTGTAAGGCATACATGAAGCCACCAGGAAATTAAGCAAAAAGCAGCAATCTTATCCTGGTTGAGTACATCCATGCCTTAAACTACATTCTGTACCCAAATAACATTGTTGTTTCAGACACCTCCGAATACAAATAATAAAACAAAGTAAAAGATAAAAAGAGTAAGGACGGCATAAATACAAATCTTACAAAATAGAAAGTGATCTAAACTCCTTCCTCTCCTTTTTTTTCAATCAGGATGAGATAAAAATATACATTCTGGGGAGTTCCCTGGTGGTGTAGTGGCTTGGGGCTTTGGTGCTGGCGCTGGCAGCGCTGAAGCCTGGGTTCGATTCCCGGCCAGGGAGCTACCCACATACCAAAAAAAAAAAACAAAAAAAAAATAAAAATAAAAAAAAAAAAATAAAAAAAAAATATACATTCTAACAACAAAGAATAAACTTCAAGTTATAACTTTCTCCCAACAAACCTATTCTAACATTTAAAAGACATGGAATTCTTTATCATCACCAAAAATGTTAATGGCACAGCATCTACCCTTCCACATAAATTCCTGGAGATACACCTCTGTGGTGAATATCAAAGAAAGCATTTAAAGGGAGGCAGGAAAGGTTTGGGATTAATGTTGACTACAAAGTTTTAGGAAAGAGAAGCTGTACTGCCGTCCACACAGAAGTCTCAGTAGCAGGCGTGCCTTAGTTATACATTTTTCCTTGACAAAATCCCATTTTAGGAAAAGGGAAGAAGACAACCATCCTCAAAACTGCGTCTAATAACAAATGTGGGCTCACTACAAGCTTACCATGAACATACAGATGTCACAAAGTTTGCCTCAACAAAAAATAGATTTAGTTCTTCTCCTGAGTATTAAAATACGTATTCAATATGGGACTCCCTTTTTGTAACAGGCATGACTTTGATGAACTGTTTCATAATTTTTTAAATTAGAGCAATATGGTATAGAGCGAAAGCATTTTTAAAATAAAGGATGTAAAAGGAATAAGAACAATAAAAACATGTCAAAGCAAAATACTGGATTTTATTTTTTAAAAAAAGATAAATATACTTTTTATGAGTGCTATCTGGAAAAAATCCAGCCATAAATGCCTCTATTTTTCATTATTATGTGGCTGGATACTTTCCGGACAGCCCAAGTAGATAATCTTTAGGACACAGGACGAGGCAAAGAGTTCTTAGGCTTGACACTAAAAGCATGATCCATAAGAGAAAAAATTGATAAATTGAATCTTAAAAAAATAAAAACTTTACTCTGTGAAAGATCCTGTTAAGAAGATGAAAAAAAAAAAAAAAAACTACAGGCAGGAAGAAAATATTTATGTCACATATTCAACAAAGGACTAGAATACAGAATACATAAAGAACTCTCAAAACTCAACATTAGAGAAAAATCTAATTTAAAAAGGACAAAAGACATACATGTACATTTCACCAGAGGATATATAAATGGCAAATAATCTCGTGAAAGGATATTCAATGTCATTAGCCATTAGAGAAATGCAAACTAAAGCACCGTGAAACACCACCACACACTTACCAGAATAGCACCAAATTGTGGCCAAGATGCAGAAAACTGATAACTCATACATTGCTGGTGGCAGTGCAAAATGATTCAGCCACTCTGCAAAACAGTTTTGCAGTTACTTGTAAAACTAAAAATGGACTTACTATCCAAACTAACAAATGCATTCTTGGCATTTATCCCAGAGAAATAAAGACTTATTCCTAGGCAAAAATTTGTATATGAATGCTCACAGTAGCTATATTTATAACAACTCAAAACAGGAAATGACCAAAACGTCCTTTGATGGATGAATGCTAAATAAATGAGGGTACATCCATACCATGGAATATTACTTAGCAGTAAGAAAGAAACAAACTATTGACTCGTGCAATAACTTGGATGAGCCTCAAAGAAATTACATGGAATTTTAAAAAACCAATCTCAAAAGGCTATATATTGTACATACTGCATGATTCCATTTATGTAACATTCATGAAATGACATAATTAAAGAGATGGAACACAGATGGTTGCTGGGGTTAGAAATGAGGGAAGGTGATGGATGTGGATATAAATGGGGTAATGTGAGTCTTATAATGGTGGTTCAACTGAGTATCTTAATTGTGGTAGCGGTTATACATACAAGGCTACACATGTGATACAGCTAAACTACTCACACATACAAATGAGTGTACAGATAACTGGTAAAACCTGAATATGCTCTGTGGATTCCACCAATATCAATTTCCAGAGTTTTAATACTACAGTTGCACAAGATGTTAACACTGCAATAGAGTGTACCAAGGGTGCACAGAATCTCTCTGTACATTTCTTTGTAACTTCATGTGAATTTATCCTGTGAATCTATAATTATTTCAAAATTAAATGTTTAGAAAGAGGGAGAGGGTAGCAGGAGAAGAAGGGTAAGCCAATTAAGGCAAAAGAGTTTTAGGAAAAGAAAATTATCACTAAAAGTTTTACCAAGAATGTTGGAACTCAGGCGTGTTGATTGCTTTCCCCCTGCAGAAAGCTCTGGGGGATGGGAATAAAACTAATGTGTAACATTCCATGTTTAAGCAGAAACTTTCCTCCTGAAAAATTTGCTTCCCTTTCCTGCTCATTCATCCAGGCTACTGTAATGAGGTTTCCTGAGGCTATCATTCATTAAGCCTTGCTGTTCATCAGCAGATTGTATAAAATCAATTTTATTTCTCCAAACTATACTCTTCCTCCAAGCTGTTTAAGTCAATCCAGAAATCTGCACTGACTCACTGAGGCAGGTCAACCGGGTATTAGACTATTTTCAATTACACAGTCATTAATTCCATTAAACAAAGAAAAATGCAAACAGTTAAGCATTCAAACTTCCTCTTCCTGCTCACTCACTCTGGACATGGAATCCGAAGGATATACCTACAAGACAAATGTCAGAAAATCCACTGGTTTTTAAGTAAAGAAGACTCCCCCTTCACAACTATTTTTATTTCTTTCATTTGCTTTTTTGAAAAATTTAGAGTTGTGGGTGATTACAAGTAAATACCCTACCTTCACTTCTTAACTAAATTCCTACATCAGTTGACCTCTAAACTAGTATATTTATCAAGGAAAATGTACAAGACACAAGTCAACCATATTCTAAACTGATCTCCTAACTTCAGGAATGTGATCAACTATTATCAGCGAGTTACAGACAATAACAGTGAGTGTTTCAGTGAACATTTTTTCAAGACCCCTTATAAAGCTGGGAATCCATAAGGCAGTAGTTTCTGAGTCTACTTTACAGCTCTATAATCATGCAATAACGTTTCAATCATAAAAGATTTAATAGCTCATTGTAATCCCACTTTCATATGCGATGCAATGTCCCATCTATGCTTATTCTATCTGTATTGCATAACAAGTGTAACACAAAGGTATCGACTCTTAATTAGTTATGCCCTTCTCTGCAGCTTCCTGAACCTGCCAGCCACCTGCACAGTACACAGCACTTTTATAATACCAGAAGGCCTACTTTAAAGCAAAACCTGCTCAGCTAGTTAGAAGCAGGTGTAGATCGACCAAACTAAATCAACTCTGCTTGCAAGATTTCATTTCTAAGTGCCTCAAAATGCCAGCTATTGCAAATAAAATCGACCTTTTCATTTGACATTCTCTTAAAAAAAAAAAAGATTTTAAAGATGTATTTCCCAACTATATTTAATTCTAAATTCCTATGAAGTGAAACTATAAATGAGATTTAAGAGATAATATAGTGGTTCCCCAGCTTCCAAGTTCTCTATTTTATTTGCAATTTTGCCTCAATGTATACCACACACACACACACACACACACACACAATTTCTTTTTACCAACATGGTTTCTATGCTCAAAGGTAGAAATTCAAAATCATAAATTCCCTTCTCTAAAAATAAAACTTTTAAGTGAATATTTTTGTTAGTACAATATTATAAAACACCACTGAAATTTTTCTCCATATAGCTTTATAGCCGTCTACCTTAAATCAGAAACCATGAAACACAGAAAAATACCAGTCATTCTTGTCAGGTAGCCATATTTAATTGCTTTAAATAAAAAAATGGCAAGTCACTTGTCATGTTCTTCTCTTGACAATCCATCATACTAACTGTAGGCTGCTTCCTTCAATATATTTCCTTTTCCTTCCTCTTTTCGCCTCTTTGCTAGTTTCAGTTGTGCCTCCTGCTGTGGGATTTACTCAACTAGCCAAACATCTACCTTCCCTACACTAATACTATTTTGTTAAAAATCAGCCACTTAATAAAAAATTTTAAATTGTCTATGCCCATCCAAATGCTATGTAAAGCTCCCACTGACCTTATTTCAAATACTTATTACTCACTGAGCAACACTGTAATTTATAAAATGGAGATAGAAATGCTGGAGAGGGACATGGGACTTCCTGATAAACAATGCCACAAGTTCTCAGAATATTTCTCCCCTGCATCCCCTCAAGCCACCATGTACACCCACACCTGCAGCTGTGTTATTGTCAAGTTATTCAACTTCTCTGGCCTTAAGTAGTTTGAATATAAAAATAAAGGGACTGGACTGGAACCTGTGTTCCATCTCTGACATTCTATTTTTCTCCAGTTAGGCTTCCTATTTGTTCATTACTATATCAGTATATCTCATTACTTTTATCTCCCCTGTGGAATGTAAATTATTTTATTCTGTAATTATACTGACGTGTATCCTTTAATTGTCCACTGTTTCTTAGATTTAAGGTGGGAGAAATCACTGTTTCAGTATGAGTTTGAATTTGATTCTGCCTTTAAGGTTTAAGAAAAGGCTGAGTAACCTGCAACTGTGGTTTCTTGATGAACTTCTAAGAAGTTTTAAGGGTGAGTGTGGGAAGAATATGAGGCGTGTTAATCCACAATCAAAAGTTGTTTCAGCCTGCTATCACATACGTCCCTAAAGGGCAAGACCTAGCTCTGTGATTTTTTTTTTCCATTTCTCCACATCACTGTACATAACCAATGCTCAATAAATGTTGCTTACTACTTCACATTTGGTTTCTATGCTGAGCACTTCGGTAGATTAAAATCTTGACTGACACCACTGCAAGTCTAATACTCTCCTAATGATGTGGCAAGGGCTCAGAGTTTTAAAACTCATTTCCAAATGTATGCTAATTTCTACTTTCTTCAGGAGACCATTCAGCCACAAACTGCCTGTGTTTTTTTGTTTGGTTTTGTTTTTTGGTGTTAGTAAAAATGCACTTGCCTAAACCTACCCATGGTTTCTATGTTGTCTTTCTTACTTTGTATTTACCATGGAGATATCCAATATGTCTACTTTATGAGAGCTGTTAATTGGTGCTGGAATTTCAAGTACCATAATCATCATAGGATACCATAAATAGGTGAGGGAAATAATACAATACTATTTTGCAGACAAAGAAAGAATCACCACTGATGTAATTAGAAAAGATGATGATGCTTTTTTAAAGGATAGATCAACACTTCAAATGATGAGAATCAGCCCAACTGAGTTTTTTTAAAAAACATTAAAATATATCTTAAAATTTTGCAAAAAATGAAAATAGTCACTTATATCAATATATTTATAGCATCAGCATCATTAGACAAGATATATTGAGTACACTTTATATCAGACACTTTAATATCCATTAAGCCTCACAATAAGGCAGGTATCATCCCAGGAAACTGAACCTCAAAAATGTCATTCAGCCAGTTAAGTGGCAGATCTGAGATTCCAATCTAGACCTGTTCACCTCTGATGACTGCATTCTATCATCTAAGCCACATGGGAACTGATTAAATGACCAGCAATAGTGGATGGTCAGACAAACTATGTTACATTTACTTAGTGGAATATTAGGCAACTATTAAGTATTATAAAGGTAAAAATAATATATATATTTCAGTTTATATGAAAGTTATATTAAAAGCTAAAACAAAATTTAAATGGATTCGCATTATAACCAGGTAAAAATGTGAACATCTTTGGATAAACATTAGAATAGAGCTCAAAGAAATGAAAAAAGTTTATGGTTAGGTGATAAGCTTAATGGATGGTATATATTTTTCTTGGTGTAACTGTTTTTGATGAATTGTTTTTTAAAATGTCAGCTACAGTAACCAAGACAGTGTGGTATTGGTGAAAGAATAGGCAAATGGATCAGTCTGAACAGAACAGAGAGCCCAGAAATAGACCCACATAAATATAGTTAACTGATCTTTGACAAAGGAGCAAAAGCAATACAATGAAGCAAAGACAGCCTTTTCAACAAACGATTCTGGAACAACTAGGCATTCAGATGCAAATAAATAATAATAATAATAATCTAATCACAGACCTTACATCCTTCACAAGAATTAAATCAAAAAGGATCACAGACCTAAACATAAAATGCAAACATAAAAGAAAACCTAGATGATTTGAGGTATGGTAACAATTTTTTAGATACAACACTAAAGGCATGATCCATGAAAGAAATAATTGATAAGATAGACTCCATTAAAATAAAAAACTTCTGCTCTGTGAAAGACACTGAAAAGAGAAAAAAAGAATAGCCACAGACGGAGAGAAAATATTTGCGAGATACATCTGATAAAGGACTGTTATCCAAAATATTAATATACAAAGAACTCTTAAAACTCAACAAGAAGAAAACCCAATTTTTAAATAGGCTGAAGACTTCAACAAATACCTCAACAAAGATAACAACTAAGCACATGAAAAAATGTTCCATATTATATGTCATCAGGGAAATGCAAATTAAAACGAGATACCCCTACACCTATTAGAATGGCCAAAACCCAGAACACGGACACCAAATGCTGACGAGGACATAGAGTAATAGGAACTCTCATTCATTGTCAGTGGGAATGCAAAGTGCTACAACCACTCTGGAAGACAGTTTGGTATTTTCTTACAAAACTAAACATGTACTTACCATATGATCCATCAATCATACTCCTTGGTATTTACACAAAGGAGCTGAAAACTCAAAAACCTGCACATGGATGTTTATAGCAGCTTTATTGATAAATGTCAAAACCTAAAAGCAACCAAGATATCTTTCAGTAAAAGAATGGATTAATAAACTGTGGTACAACCAGACAAAGGAATATTACTCAGTGCTAAAAACAAATGAGCTATCAAGCCAGGAAAAGACATGGAGGGAACTTAAATGCATATTACTAAGTGAAAGAAGCCAAACTAAAAAGATTACATACTGTATGATTCCAACTATAGGCACATCCTGTTTTATCGTGCTTCGCAGGTGTTGCATATTTTTACAAATTGAAGTCAAGACCCTCCACCAGCAAAATGATTAAGGCTCACTTTGTTGTGATACTTGCTTTATTATGGTAGTCTGGAACAGAAACTGTAGTATCTCCAAGGTATGCCTGTACATGACATTCTGGAAAAAGTAAAACTATGGAAACAGTAAAAAGATGGGTGGTTGCCAGGAGTTATCAGGAGAAGGATAAATAGGCAGAACACAGAAAATTTTTAGGGTAATGAATCTATTCTGTATGAGATTATGGTAGATATGTATCATTTTACATTTGTTCAAAGTCATAGACGATACAACACCAAGAGTGAACCTTGATGTAAACTATGGACTTTTAGATAACAATTATGTCAGTGTAGGTTTATCAATGGTAACAAATGTGCCTCTGGTGGGGGGCGCTGACAGTGGGGGAGGCTATACATGAGTGACACAGGAGGTATATGAGAAATCTCTGTAACTTCCACTCAATTTTGTTGATAACCTAAAACTTCTCTAAAAAATAATGTCTATTAAAAAAATTAAGTCAACCCTTGCCCCCTTTGGTTTATTCTTCCTTTGACTGTAAAATTGGGGGTGGGGGGAAATTAGAGAAGCTACCAACATAGTTTTATTATTAAGAACACTGTGGAATATCTTCCTTGGCTGAGCACTCTAAAGACACTGTCTCATTTAATCTTTTGCAACTATCTTTTGAGGTAAATATTTCTATTATCCCCATTTCAGGGATGGGGAAACTGAGGTTTAGGGATTAAGTTGACTCCACCTGGAAAATGGCAGAGCTGGCAGAAAAAGGCAGGGTGGCTTGACTTCAAAGCTCATCATCTTAATCATTCCACCATACAACATTACACAGCAGCTCCCTGATATAAAGTTGGAGGTAAAACTCCAATAATTGGAACTTCTTCTGAGCCTTGCATTAAAAAATAATGAGACCACGAAAGAGCAATTCAAAGTCAAACTGACTGGCATTGCTAATAGTGGTCTCTGCTTTAGGAAGATAATTTCCCATTTGATTCACAATAGCATTTATTTAAGTGATTATAATTATATTCATTTCCTTCTGTTTTTCCAAAATGTTTTTAATAAAAATATAAATCAGGTTTCAACCAGATTTTTCTTTTGTCTTTTTTTTTGGCTGGGGGGCTAGTTCCCTGGCTGGGAATCGAACCCAGGCAGTGGTGTTGAGAGCGTGGAAGCCTAGCCACTACACCACCCGGGAACCCCGCTTTCTTCTGTCTTAATAGATGAAGAGTGGACCGTGTTAGCGTTGTTTGCCAGTAAGGAAATAGTTAAATCTTGAGGGTACACCCTAGTGGATATCTCCCTCAACCATCTAAAGAAAAAAAAAAAAAGGTCACAGTCAGTTACTCCCCTTAGATCAGTGTTCACTGGAACATCTGTAGGCACACATACACACTCTCTACTGTCAGCCTTCTGCTTGGCACCATCAGAGTGGGCAGTCAGTGAACCTTTCCCAAGGGCTGATATTTAATACCTGGTTTAGCGGCAAAGATTCAGAGAAGGGTGAGCAGCCCCTCTGGCCTTCAGGTAGGTCCAATACCTTCATTTCTACCAAAGCTACAAGATGGGCACCTACACTTGTCAACTTTAAGGAAAAGTCAATGCCCCGTTCAGCAGCATGTTACTTAGCGGTGAACTGGATGTCCGATGGGGAAGGGATGATGTAGAATTTGGAAACTCTGGGGCTTTCTCATGTCAAGCTGCTGCAAAGATTTAATTTCTGAGGCATCAGAGCCCATGTATTAATCTTAGTGTATAAACGCTTCTCTGGCATAGGTGTCAGAAGGAAGACCTAATTCTGGTTTTCCTGCCAGCAAAAAAATCAAATAAATTATGCCTCAAACCTGATTAACCATGCAAGATACGATTAATTCATGCACCAAATGGCTGCAGTTTCATAAAGTTACCTGCTATTTTGGAGCAATCAGGAAAACATGGGCAACCCTGATCGGTAAGTTTTCACGCTGTAGAGTACTTTTCTTTGGAGAGGAAAAGAGTCAGTTCAGACACAGGAAAGTACAAACCCAGACCTCACACTATTAGTCCTCTTTTGATTCTCAACTATGCCCTAGCTTCAGAGTGCATAAATGAAAATCTCCCTGCTGAGAAAAGTTAGCATGGGGTTGGGAAAATTGTATAAATTTACTGGGCCTATATTTCTGTCTTTCAAAAAGAATCTTTAATGTGTTGACTTTGAAACTTCCTTCAGTTGAAGAACAGTGTCTTCTTTTTCAAAATCTGCCTGTTTTTATCTAGCCTATTTAAAGAAAGTAGATTATTTTAGCTCTAGTTTAACCTTTTAAAAACTCTTACAAAAAAAATATGACTGATACAGTCACATTATAACCATGGAAAATACACAATAGTCCACTATGGTGAAAATATATTTAAGTTAATAAAGCAAAATATCAAAAACAAAATAGATAATTGCAAAATAAGGTAAATACACTTTCAGTGTTCCTGTTTATGCTTTAAGTACACATGTTATCTGGTCATAGTTTAAAATGGGTAACCTAAAAATTAAATACACAAATATTTGAACTACCTTACAAGAGATGATTCACCTTAACAGTAAGAAACTTTAGCACTGTTTTTATCATGTGTGCCACTAGCAGGGCATCAAAGGGAGAACAGGTGAGCAATCTTTAGACACCGAAACGGAGGTACAGAAAATGGGTTGTATTCCCTATGTCTTGCCCAAGAAAATGTTTCTAACCTACAATAATCGCATTTTCACTTATGAGAAGCCAAAATCCTGATGACAACCTTGAAATGAAGCTAACAGGCTGCACTGAAAATACTTTTTTTAAAACCTCACTGTTTAAAAGCAAGTGTTCTTGGAATATGCTCACCCGCTGAACCTGGAATCCATTACCCCTGGATGACTTGCTTTATACCCAGTAACAGCCTTCATGAGTGTTTAAGACAAGCAGGCTTTGGCTTCGGTGCTCATTCCACTCAAAGGGGGCAACTCGCTGACAATTACCACTTAGCAGGCTGAGTGCAATCACTTACGGTTTTCATTTACTGAACTGAGGGTCAATAATATTTCCTTTTAGTTCCTGTGGACAGCATTTTGTTAGTTGCACAGATGCCTCTTCTTAGGTCTGCTTGGATAGGCCACAGATAAAGAAAACACTTGACTATGTTATTTCATAAGGAGGGCAAGTTGCTGAACCTACAAATCACTATGGTCTGAGGGAGAGAGGCTTGCTCTCATAACTTTAGTAACAGTCTGTCTCATTCACCATTTCTCACTTGGTTTAATAACCCACAAGATGATTATTAAAATATCACACCTTGAAGACTCTCTCAAGAATATTAAAACTAATAAGTAGAAGAGAATATTTAGCAGTTAATTACATCTGATCTACAGAAGTGCATCAAAAGCAAAAAGCCCCAACAATATCTCAATAGGCTGACCACAGATCCTAAATGGTCCAAGGAACCTTTGCAGGGGGAATAAAAATAAATTATAATATTAACTAATATTTATTGAATACTTACCATGTGTTATGTGATTTACATGTTATTCGATTTATTCTTCAAAAACACCCAGTGAAGAGGTACTAATATTATCCCCATTTTACGGATAAGAACAAAGAGAAAATAACTTGTCCAAGATAGTCACACAGCAATTAAGTTTTAGAGCCCAGATTCAGACTCAGGTAATCTGACTTCAGAGTCTGCATATTTAATGAGGGGTTTGAGAAAAGGTAACAAAAGAATGAAATATTTCCTGTTATTTAAATTGAACTCACCAGCAGCACCTCGGTTTTACAAGCTTATCCAATTCTCATTAGTCTAAAGTATCCATCTATACCCACTGACCAGATTCCCAAATTCTAAAACCCTTCTAGTCATCTCCAAGGATCATCTGCCATGACCAGCAGGTAATTGTGTACTAACAATCTTAATTATGATAAGTTCAAGCATAATCATAACTATGACCTTATCATGTGCAAAACCCTGTTCTAAGTCCTTTATGTGTATTAACTTACTAATCTCACTTACATCAACCTATGAGATTGGTAAAACTATTATCTCATTTTACAGATCAGGAAACCGAGGCAGAGAGAGGTTAAATTACTTGCCCAAGTTCATGCAGTTCGTAAGTGACAGAGCCAGGATTTGAATACAGCCAGTCAGCCTTCAGAGTCCACACTCTTAGCCACTGTTTTGTACTGTTCTTGAGCATATCAGCAATTTAAAAGTCAAGGAATCGGTGCTATTTTGTTTCCTTTAACCTTTGGTTCCTAGGACTTCACTCTGTGGACAAGGAGTACCTTTCTTCTTACGGCTCTGTGACATCTCTCTAAGGTAGGTGATAAAAATAAAAATATATCAAGCTTACTCCATCTAGCAAATAGATTTTCCAAAAATAATATAAATACTAAATCCTGAACAATCCTGGCATCTCTTTATTTAGTGCCCGCTTATGACAGTTACTAAAGAATCACTTCGAACTTCTTGGGCTGGAAAGAAAGTCTGACGTTAACAGCTACCACCTCTATTTTCCTAAAGGGAGAGGGAGTGGAAACAAGGGACAGGGAAGACAAAGGGTAGAGAAAAGTGTTTAGGAATCTTTGCTGTTTCCCTCAAAGAACCCTAAAAGCAAGCGCAAGAGCAGTTGAGAAAACAAGGGGCCTTTCACGTGGCACTCGCTTTGAGTCTACTTACGGAATTTTTATCACTAAAGAACAAGAGTGGTAAAAATCTTCATCAGGTAATTTCTCCCCTGAACTCCAGGTATTCTGATCTTTGGTTCTGCAAAACAGTTACGGCCTTTCTAACCTCGGGGACACCCCCCAACCCTCCGCCCCAGCAACCTAAGGGTGCTCCGAGGTGCGATTCTAAGTGGAGTTCCAGGCTGCTTAACACCTGGGCGGGGCGTCCTTTAGGCTGCGGTTTCCCGGCAACCCCACTCGGGCCAGAAGCAGTTGGGCTCCCTACTAAGTCACCTGTTTTAATAAGAGTCCCCGGCACACGCACCGGCAACACCTGAGCCGAAGGCTGCCTGAAGACCCTCCTCGTAACCCGGATGTGGAGTCGGCGTCACCACTCTCACCTCCCATTCCCTAGTTCTCCGCCTCGGCTCCCGTCTAGTCACTTGGCACTTTTGGCGTCTTTATTCACAGAGACATCCTAGAAGTCTCCTCTCCCGGCGCAACAAAGACAAACTAGCGTAGCCACACATCCCATAAAGAACGGATTCCTGGGAAATGTAGTTCTTTCTGACAACAAGTGGTGAGTCCTTCAAGGAAAAAGGACTACGATTCCCAGAAATCTAAGGGAAACTAGTCCATGTCTAAAACAGGTCCCAGCTGCTTGGATTGTATTAGACTGGAAGGTTCTGTGGCTCTTTGCTTACCTAGCTGCCTGGGTTTTGCTAATTCAGTCCCACTACAAGCTTGTAGGAGAACTTTTTTTTAACGTGCTTTCTACATGTGAGGGGGTCTAAACACAGTGATTTATATGAAGAGATACAGTAACGCAAATTTTTTTGTAATTCTTTCAGATAAAAGATCTACCCACGATCAGAAAATATGTCACTGCAGATGGTAACAGTCGGTAATAACATAGCTTTAATTCAACCAGGCTTTTCGCTGATGAATTTTGATGGTCAAGTTTTCTTTTTTGGCCAAAAAGGCTGGCCCAAGAGGTCCTGCCCCACTGGAGTTTTCCATTTTGATGTGAAGCATAATCATCTCAAACTAAAGCCTGCAGTTTTCTCTAAGGATTCCTGCTACCTTCCTCCTCTTCGCTACCCAGGCACTTGCATATTCAAAGGCAGCCTAGAGTCTGAAAAATATCAATACATTATCCATGGAGGAAAAACACCAAACAATGAGCTTTCAGATAAAATTTATGTCATGTCTGTTGTGTGCAAGAACAACAAAAAAGTTACTTTTCGCTGCATTGAGAAAGACTTGGTAGGAGATGTTCCGGAAGCCAGATACGGTCATTCCATTGATGTGGTGTATAGTCGAGGGAAGAGTATGGGTGTTCTCTTCGGTGGGCGAGCATACATACCTGCTGCCCAAAGAACCACAGAAAAATGGAATAGTGTAGCTGACTGTCAGCCTCATGTTTTCTTGGTGGATTTTGAATTTGGGTGCTCTACATCATACATTCTTCCTGAACTTCAGGATGGGCTATCTTTTCATGTCTCTATTGCCAGAAATGATACCATTTATATTTTAGGAGGACATTCACTTGCCAATAACATCCGGCCGGCCAACCTGTACAGAATAAGGGTTGATCTCCCCTTGGGTAGCCCAGCTGTGAATTGCACAGTTTTGCCAGGAGGAATCTCAGTTTCCAGTGCAATCTTGACTCAAACAAGCAATGATGAATTTGTCATTGTGGGTGGCTATCAGCTTGAAAACCAAAAAAGAATGGTCTGCAACATTATCTCTTTTGAGGACAACGAGATAGAAATTCGTGAGATGGAGACCCCAGATTGGACCCCAGATATTAAGCACAGCAAGATATGGTTTGGGAGCAACATGGGAAATGGAACTGTTTTCCTTGGCATACCAGGAGACAATAAACAGGCTGTTTCAGAAACATTCTACTTCTATATGTTGAAATGTGCTGAAGACGATGTGAATGAAGATCAGAAAATGTTCATAAACAGTCAGACATCAACGGAAGACCCAGGGGACTCCACTCCCTTTGAAGACTCAGAAGAATTTTGTTTCAGTGCAGAAGCAACCAGTTTTGATGGTGATGATGAATTTGATACCTATAATGAAGATGATGAGGAAGATGAATCTGAGACAGGCTACTGGATTACATGCTGCTCTGCTTGTGATGTGGATATCAACACTTGGGTACCATTTTATTCAACCGAGCTAAACAAACCTGCCATGATCTATTGCTCTCATGGAGATGGGCACTGGGTCCATGCCCAGTGCATGGATCTGGCAGAACGCACGTTGATTCATCTGTCAGAAGGAAGCAACAGGTATTACTGCAATGAGCATGTGGAGATAGCAAGAGCACTGCAAACCCCAAAAAGAGTCCCACCCTTAAAAAAGCCTCCACTGAAATCCCTTCACAAAAAAGGTTCTGGGAAAATTCTTACTCCTGCCAAGAAATCCTTTCTTAGAAGACTTTTTGATTAGTTGCACCAAAACCTTTCAGATCCAAGTGCATCGAATTTTGAAACCTATTTCAAAGAATTACAAAAATGGTTAAATTATATGCCATTTTCATGTATCAAAAATGCCTGTTTTCTTTTAGTTAGGTGAATTCAGTGCCAGTAAAAAGTGTTTATGATACTATGCTAAATACTTGAAAATATTTTACTCAATGATACCTAAAATGAAAATTTCTGATGTGAACTTTTTCATTCAAGTAATCTTAAATACAGAAACAGTAATAATAATATAGATACATTAGATAGAATATAGATATGTTAAGATAGAGGATAGATAGATAGATAGAAGATAATAGATTCTACTGACATAAAGAAATAGAAATCTGCATAAAGTTTGTTACATTTTATCAAGTTACCTACATGCACTTTCTTCAAAGTATCCCCCATCATATGGCATGCAAATGATGAACCAAAGCCAGTCACTTGAATGGATTCTTGAAGAGATTTAATGAAAACTGAAGTCCACTGATACTTAGCACTCTGAAAAAGGAAAATGAGTGAGAAAGTACACTAAGAAAGAGACTGCAAAATAAATCTCATAGAGAAAACTAGCATTGTGTATTTCCCCAATAATAAAAATGTAAGGATTTTCCAATAGTTAACAGGTAAAAGATTTCAAACAGGAAAAAATAAATTTGTGTATGTGTCTAGTTAGTATGTGGAGTTTGCAGCCAATGAAAATTATAAAATCAGTGAGCTTGCTAAGTTTCAATTAAATACTCTCTAAAATGAAAGGTAAAAGGACTGTTAATTTTGAGGCTTCAAGACTTCAATTGATAAACAGATGATCTTAGAAACAAATACCTTCTCTCATGGAATATTTTCCTGGAAAAGCATTTTAAGAGCCTAAGCCACGGCCTCTGATTCATCAGTCTTCATGGAGAGGCCATAATGTGTAAGGTACAATTACAAAATTTAGGGAAACATGAACCATACAAGAGATAAAACTCTGGGACACAAGGTCTTAGTTTCATGTCTTAGATGCTAAAATTAACTTGAACAAATTAAATCATGTTTGCTTTGTTTCAGTAATGTTACTTGATGAATGTTCCTTTGGAGAAATTTAATGTACCAGTGTTTTGATCTTTTGTTGTTTCTGTCACCTACATAAAATTAATAAAATATTAAAATGCCTTCTGCTTTTATTGATTTACTCCAAATATTAGCACTCATAGCTACACAATTAAGGACAAAATTATATATTTAATTTTCTCAGGATCACCCTAAATTGGTTTCTTTTTTATCTGTTAGTAGAAACTGGCATAAATTAGAGTTGAAATATAGTTCAAAAGAGTTATTTCCTCTAACGGTAGATACATTCCCTTATCCTGAATTGTGACTGAATGGCTAAAGAATTATTGCCATATTTGTTTTGCAGTCAAAGAGATCAAGAAATGATAATGTAAGTGACTTAATTCTGAACTCACTGAGTTCTATAGTTAAACACAAATCTCACCAGCATAGCTACTTTTTTGAGGGGGAGGGAGGTGATGTGTCCCAAGAACAAGTGCCTTGGTTTTACTTCCATATATTGTATTTGAGTGAAAATAGGTCTTTTTAAGTCATCGCACCAATGAGTTCATCAGATGTGACTTTAAGATAATGAGGCTTCTTTACTGATAAGTATACACAAATATTCAAATGATCAATATCTCCTATAGTATATATTTAAACATCCAGAACCCCATTCACCGTGAAATAGTAATGAAGTATACTAACCTACTTTAGTTCAACTGGAAGCAAAACTACATGCTCTGCTTACTCAATGTTACTGCACATACTATGTTGTGCTTAGACTAGTTAAACAACCTCCTAACTGGTCTCCTGCTCCACCATGGCCCCCTCCAATCATTGGCTATTCTGAGGCCACACAGCAATCATTTCAACAACAATCTGATATTGCATAGTGGAAACTCTCCAGTGATTGATTCCCCATTTCCCATGGGGAAAAAATCCAAATGTCTCAGTGCAGTAAGACATGATTCTCTAAATCCATCCACCCCTCCTCTTCTCCCCATAGCCCTCTTGCACTTGATTCTTGTCAAAGCTGAACTTCTTCCATCTGCAAAATCCTTTCCCCTGGCATGAATAAGTAATAAAATATAAATAAATAACTACTATCCTTCAAAATTTAACTCACTCTGGATGTTTTCTGTGAAACTTTTGGCTTAAACAGAGTGGAAATATGCACCTTTATGGCCAAGCCACCTCTCTTTGCCCACTGTCTTTTTAATAGCATTTATCAACATATATAGCATTTATATCCCTGACTTCTCTATTTGACAGTTGGATCCTTGAACGCAAGAATAGTTTCTACTTCAACTTTGCACCCTTAATACCATGCATGGTTTCTGGTACATTATTGTTAGTTGCTCAATAAATGTTCATTAAATTAAGTTCACCATATATGGACTGAAATATACTCACTTCGGCAGTTGCTGCCTTGCTTTCTTTTCGATTCTTTAATAAATGAAAGATGAGATATGAGAAAATCCCTTGTGTTCTAAATATATTTACCAATCAAAACATCTCGTCTCACAGAACTTGGAAACCAAAGTGCAGTGTAATTTACAGAAAAAGATGAGGTGAGGTCTTGGGTTAAAGTTATTCTCTTTTTTAGTGAAGAGAGTTCATACAGATTTAGAATGGATATCATGGTAAATTTAAATTAAAAAGGCACCCATTCTAATCCAAAGTGACAAGAAATCCAAATTATTTATATGCCACCAAATTGTACTCTAGTATACAATATTGCTTTTTGACTTGGAATTTACCATAGAAGATTCCACATTTTTCCAAACCTAATTCTGTCAGGAAGCATCAAATATAGCGCACTTATTTCTAAGAGAATGAATACCTCATTCCTTCTCCAGATACCAATCGAGTAAATGTGTATTTTTAAATCATAATTTTGTGATAATAGGAAAGAAAGGTTATCAATAACACTCCTTTCAAAATGCTGATTACTAGGTTCGATTCCCAGCCAGGGAACCACCAAAAAAAAAAAAAAAAAAAATGCTGATTAGTGTGTATAGCTTAAAGATAAAGATTCCTTGAATGGCCTCTTCAGGATACCCATCAGTAAGCATTTATTGAAAATTCAAAATCCACACAAAACTTCATGGGACCTGAAAAAGAAACATAAAAAGTGAACCCCATCTTTAGGGAATTTAAAGTCTCACTATAGAATGGGCCAAAGGGACAGGCCAAAAGAGTTATAGAAAATAAAATAATACACTTGAGAAAAACTGGTGACACATTTGAAATTGTATAGTGTGAGCTATCCATGCAATAACAGTTCACTTTTTTAACTTGGGTGTATTGGTAAAATTAGAAACTGGGCTAAAATATCTCTACATTTCCTTTGTTATAGTGACATTTGCTGAAGAGATCTTGTATCCAAGATAACTGTAAAATGTAAAAAAACTGGTTAAAGTGTCATACAAAATGCATAGCGATCACTTAAAAGAGAAGGGGTGTGTGTGTGTGTGTGTGTGTGTGTGTGTGTAAAAGATAGTTAGATCATCCATTTTGAAACATAAAAAAATAAGAATGTTGTATGATAGATATTTGATCTTTGTCCTGGTTTCTGACACAAAGCTCCCCAAACCCTTGCAATTTCCTGAGTGATAAAGGTGAAATGAATGTCTTTTGTTCTAATGAGGCAACTCTTGACAGGTCCTTAAATAGCTTCAGGATGGAGGCAGTCACCAGAAGGACCAAGCCTCGATTAGAATCTAGGAACTTTCAGCCCCACCCCAAACCCCATGCCCTGGTAAAGGAAGGTCTACAGATTGAGTTCAATCACCAATGGCCAGTAACTTGATAAATCATGCTTACTTAAGGAACCCTCTATAAAACCCTCTGAACAAAGAGATCTTTTGATCTGGGAGTGTGACACGCCCCAATTTCATGGGGATAGAATCTCTTGCACTCAGGACCCTTCCAGACCTTATCCTACATACCTCTCCACCTGGCAGTTCATGTGTATCCTTTATAAAAAGCCAGTAAATGTAAGTAAAGTGGCTTCCTGAGTTCAGTGAGCCATTCCAAATTTGTATCGGGCCAGGCAGAACTGTGGGTAGCCTGGGCACCCCACTTGTAGCTGGCATCTGAGGTAGGAGCAGTCCTGTGGAATTGAGCCCTTAACCAGTGGCGTCTGGGCCAATTTTGGATAATTAGTGTCAGAATTGAATTGAATTGTAGGACATCCAGTTGTTATTAGCGAACTGGTTGCTGTCGAGAAGCAACCTCTCGGTGAACTTGCTGAAGACAAAAATGAAAGGATGGCTATGTGAGCACTAGGTATTTATTTAGACCTTCACTGGACCTCCGTATAAAAATCCACAGATCTTGGCCTCCAAGTAAGTCAGTATTTTGTGAAGGCAGAAATACACTGTCACCATCAGGAGGGGGGAGGGAAAGATTATGTAAAAGCCAAGGGAAAAAGGAAATTTCCCTGAGAAAGAAGAAAAAAAGTCAGGCGAAGGAACACTGACTTTATGAGAAGCTGAGTCTACCAAGTTGAGGCCCCTGCAGAACCTCCCTTCACTCCCTCCTGCCTGTGGTCAGACACAGTCATCCGAGGCAGCGAAATGTGTGAAGTAGCAGCACATGTATAACCGATGTCAAAAATGTTTGAAATTGCTACTCTGTCATGTAAATTTATATGCAAAACCCTTGTCAATGTTGGACAAATCCCCTCACACTTAATGCCATTTAAAAGAATTCCACTCGTGCCCCATTGCTGGCTTGGAGTGGATTGCATCATTTGCCTGCCTCAAACTCTGCGGTGGTTTTCATACGGCCTTGGGGTAGGATTCTAAGCCCTTACTCCATCCACGGGGTCCTGCGTGATGAAGCTGCTGCCTGAGTCTCCGACTCACACAGCCCCTCCTCACCTTTCCTCAGCCTGCTCCTGCCAGAGGGACCGTCCTTCTTTTTCTAAACATCACCGACTGCTCTCCTGCCACAGCGTCCACCTACAGGCTTAAGTGTGCCCCAATCTATCACCCCTCCCCTGCTGTCACCCCACTCAGCCCACCGACCTCCTCTTAAACGTTCTTCTTCCTCGACACTTCCTCTGATTCCCCAGTTTACAGTTCATTGTCCTATTCCGTTTAGATGGTGCCTCGTACTTTTCCTTCACGGTGCCTACTGGAGTGTGTAGTCATGCATTTGTGAGGCTTATCGTTGGATTTAACGTCACCTCCCCCAACTCTGTGAGCAGAAACCATCTGTGTTGATCGCTGCTTTATCTCCAGGGTGAAGCATATGTTGCTTGTAGAAAGCACCCTACAAATATCTATTTAAAATACAGACTGAAGTAGTTAGTAGAAGTGTCAGAAATGATGTAGAACTTCACTGGGCCTTAAAGATTAAGGAGATGTTTTATTTTTAAATGCAAAGATAATATTGAAATACTTGGTACAAACTTGGAGTTGTAAGATGAGTAGGTTCTGAGGATCTAATGCGTAGCAGTGACTGTAGTTAATAATACCACATTGTGCACTTGAAGTTGTTGAGTGGATTTAAGTGTTCTCACCACACCAAAGGAAAAAAAGGAAGTAACTATGTGAAGTGATGAATGTGTTCATTAATTTGATTGTGGTAGATGTTTCACAGTGTGTATGTATTATATATATCAAATTATTATGTGACTTACTTTAAATATATACAGTTTTGTTTGTCAATTATACCTCAATAAAGTTGGGGTGGGGGTGGAAACAAAGTAAGAATAATACTAGTAAAATAAAATCAATGAAAGGAAATGCTAGC
This sequence comes from Lyroderma lyra, assembly GCA_004026885.1. NCBI lineage: Eukaryota > Metazoa > Chordata > Mammalia > Chiroptera > Megadermatidae > Lyroderma > Lyroderma lyra. The sequence goes on from PVJL010000435.1 coordinate 393,492, forward strand.
GCGGTGCTGGATCCCCAAGGCCCTGTACTGTGCTGGGAGTTAACCTGTTACTTGGCTGGATTGTGAGTTTCTGGACGACGAGTCAGGGCTGCCAGAACAGTGAAGGGTACCAAAGTCCTTAGGGCACAGGCCATTTACCTACAAACGCAGACATATTTTAATGTTGGAAAAACTGTATGGTTGCCCAGAGGCGGCCAAGCTGAATATCAGTCCTGGATAGAAGAGGGCCGGGAAGCCTCCAGCAAAGGTGGTACTAAGATGCTTGAAAACACGTGGATGATGAAGGGACAGCTGAGTAGTGTGAAGGGAAGATGGACAGACAGAGCTGGAGAGAAAATTGTGAGGATGTGGCTCTGCCATTTTCTGGCTGACACCGACCTTAGTGACCCGATGTGGAACTTGGAGATAATAGCAGTACCAACTCCAAAATGATCCAATGAGCAAACCGTATGCAAAGTGCTTGCCACACTGTTTACTAAGTGGTCACCATTATTATTGGGATGAGGATGATGACAGCGATGACGATGATGATGATAATGATGGAAAGCCCTGGATGAAACAACCTGGGCTCTAGCTCAGTTCTGCCATTGTCTGCTTGGCCCTGGCCAAGTCAACCCTTTGACCAAACTTTTGAGTATATGAGTATTTGAATTTTCTGGAAAACACATCCATATTCTCAAAGGAGTTAAGCAACCACTGATTTTCAAATCCTCCACTTTCAAAGGCTGAATATTTACCTCAAGGATCAAATTGTCTCATCCTACACTGGGATAAATTATACTCATTATCACTATTCTCTTGTCCTTTATTCTAAAGATCAGCAAATTTATTTTGTGTTTCCCTCAAGGAAAAAGGTATCATTTCATTTATTAAATGTTGCACTCAATATTATTATTGAACATAAATCACAATACCCAGTATTTCCAAACTTGAAACTTTTATTTCAAATACTTAAACATAAAGTTGTTAATAGTAACATAATGAGGAGTAGAAATATTAAAATATAAAAGTAAGTATCAAAACACATGCTTCATTTAATTTGAAAACATTTAATATGAAAATACAGGTCCCCCACATCAAATAAATTTATTGCGACCTGGTACCTGAACTTTCCCTAAAACAAAAAATAAAAAATAAAAGACTTTGGTAACCATTAAACAAACCTTATGATTATGTGTAAGAAAATAAAGTAAGTGCAATACCACAAAAAGAAAAAAAATCTTACCAAAAATGATCTCTGAGGTATATTTATGTAGATTACTTAATTAAGGAAAAAATAAAATAATGACAAAATATTCCCTCATTTAAAATCTCTTAACCTTGAAAGAACAGATCATCACTCATACAATAACTCAAGATGCATACACACCTGCAATCAAAAATATCACTTATATCCAAATGATGATTTCAGCCTCCAAACCACCACTGGTGCTCACAAATCCTACCTCTTTGCTTTGTGGAATTTGAATTCTGTTTGATGTAATGCAAGACCCACACAGTCAACCAAAAAAATCTTTATCTTCATCTATATTTTGTGAAAACAAATTGAGGCAAAACTAAATTCTAGTTCACCTGAAAGAAAAAGACATCTTTTCCTCCTGCTCTCGTTTCTCTGTGCATGTTTATTAATCCCAAAGTGCTTTTTGACCTCACACCAACTATTCATCCATTTTCATCAGCCATTACCACTGGTCCCTGCAGTGCACCTCGGTGGATTGGCAGGAAAACTTACAGAATCAGGTTTTTGCAGGAGAAAAATGCATCACACTTCTGAAGTTTCAGTCTACACTTCAAAAAAAAAAAAAAAATGATCCACTCAGTGTGGAGAATTTCCCTGGGGTATATGATTGCATTTACAATGGGCATTGTCAGAAATCAAACTGGAATATAAAACCAGGGTCTAGGATATTGCGATCTTGACAATGAGGGTAAAAACAACCACAGGCAACATATCTACATGTAGAAATTCCTGCAGCCAGATGTTCCTGGGGCTTATCAAAATGTGATCTGATGAAGGGATTATTCGGGTGGTTATGCTATAAATCACATTAGTCACGTGCATTCAAGATAGTTCCTACAATGCTAGAAAAGGGGAATTTAACACTAGAAAGTATTTACAGTGCCCCCAATCGAGTAACAGTAGAAATGGGGAAAAATCTACAAAGCAGTGCTAGCATGCTTCAGGGAGTAGGGTGATGACCTGAATGCAGCCATTTATTGGTGCGGAGACCCGCTGATTCAACGGGACAAGGAGAAAGGGTGCTAGAGAAGCCCCTTTGCTTACCAAATATAAAACTCGCATTTTCAAGAAAAAATAAAATTGAAATACGTGTATGTTTTTGATGACTAAATTACAAATGTCTTTGTAATTTATACATAAAAAGCAAGAAAAACTGCTGTATTTATTAAATAGAAAATATGGGGTTCAATCCCTATAAAACACCAAGGCATATCATTTAGAATAATGTCCCCGATGCACACTTGACAACTAAATTGCAAAGCTCTTTGATATATTGTGTGTAAACAGTGGCAATTATGGCCAATAAAATCAAAGGAAGAAAAAAAACTAATTAACACTAACGTATCATTTTGGCTTGCTAGCATATAAAATCCCATGCCTGCGCCAAATTGTCAGCAATTGGAAATTTCCACATTCCTAAGGATGCAGACAGTTTCCAAATAACTGGAGTCACCAGAGGTTCTGATGGCTCTTGTGAGCTTGAGTATTGCCTTTTTCTATCAAAAGGCCCCAAGCACACCAATAACTGAAAACCTCCCCCTCCCTATTCCCAAGAAACATAATCCCAGGACTATGAACTATGGAAATTAGTTGTAGATTCTAAATAAATTATGATACTGACTTATATATTTTAAAAATGGTTCATGTTTATGGAAGAAAGAAGATGGGATTTGAAAACAAAAGGCCCGAGTTCCAATTTCAGATCAGCTCTGTATCATGCCTGTGACTTTGGACAAATGGTTTAAACCCTCCATCAAATGGGGATAAACACAATGTCTGTGCCACAGAGTTGTGGTGGGGAAATGGGAGGCAAAATGAATGTGGAAATATTCCAAAAGTAGCAACAACAGCAACAACAAGAACCAAACAACAAAACAAAGCCCTTTACAAATGTTGACTCTTCCATTGTCCTATGACCAGGCTCCACCTACACTTAGAACGTGGGAAAAGCACAAAGGTGTGCGCTACAGAAGTCTGAGTGCACCGACGGTGACCTGCTCATAACGGGAAGAAAACACGTTGCACAGGGAAGGGCTCCGTGAAACCGAGCTTTGGGGAAATGGCCCCAGGCTTCCCACGGAGAAAACCCGGAGACGTTTTCCACAAGACTTTCAATCTGTTTTTGCACAGTGAGCAAACCCAGATTGGGTACAGCCTCTGTGGCTTCGAGGTTGGATGGCAAAACGTTTGGAGACTCAATTCATTGACATGAAAAAGTAAAAATAAAAATCCCACTTGGCTCCTGATAACTCAGTAAGCAGGTAATACCAGAAGATTTAGTAACTCACTGTAGCTAACATTCTTCTAACTTCATTGTTGAAAAAATCCGGCAGCAGGTGACCTAAACGGTTACAGTACAGATGTCACTGAAACCTAGAAAAGGCCCCATTTCCCCAAAATTTCCTGGATGGAAGCTATTTCTGTATCAATGTACCAAATGAGAAAATGTAAAAGTCATTGGGCCATACAAATAGGATATTATCATTATTATTACAGAAATCGAAAAATCTCTTTTGAATCTTATCGAGTAAGGTAAGCTATGTGAACATTATAAAGTAAAAATATTCTATAAAATTGATAGAGAAAACACTTGTATCTCAACACAAACTGGAATAAATAGGAGAAAACTTGAAAGCACAAGACAAATTCCTTTCCTGGCTTCACTGGCTGTTCTGCTTCGACCACCTTGGCCTTGATGTTCACGTCACTCAGTCTCACACACACACATCTTTGTTCCTCTCTGACCCCCTGCTGTTACTCCTGCTCTGAATTACTGAGCTTTCAAATAACTGATTTCTCCTGCTGCTTCTCTGAACTCCCTAAACGGCTCCAAGCCATCAGCTCACCAGTCACTCTTTCCTGACATGGGTTCAGCATCTGTGGCCTCTGCCACCCACCACACTGGGGTGGTAAAGCCCTGCACACAGGAGTGAAGGGTGCTGCTAGGAGATGATCTCCGTGCAACCCAGAGGAAAACTCATTTGCAAAACCAACTCATAAGCGGCCACCCTCCTCAAAATTCCATTGACTCTTGAGTTTCCAGGGAGTCCTGTAGGTCTAGCGGGTCCCCAAAGCTCGCATGTGAGTTTATCACGAACCCACAGGTTTTTACTGCTTTATGGGCATTCATAAACTTCTGGAGGTATTTGGAGGTGTACAACCAGTGGTGTTTCAAGACATCCTCCATTTCGTAGCACTTGGACTGCCTGGCGTTCATCTTCCGGAAGCGTCTGAACAGTTTGTTGCCGGACTCATTCCCCTCGCTCGCCCAGGCCCCAATGGAGCCATCCCTCTCAATAATTTCGGGGACGTGTGCCAGAGTTTTGTGGAAATAATTGGTGATTTTGCCCTCATATCTGTACTTGAACTTGGTAGAGAGGAGCTCAGCAAAACGCTGGGAATTGAAACTATACTGGCAGAGGGATTCTGGGCACTCTTTGGCAGGGCAGGACGATCGCCACACGGGTTTCATCTTCAGGTAAAGGTCCATCAGCTCCCTCAGGGCTTCATGCCTCTCCTGGGAGGGGATTAATTCACAAACTGCTTCGACAGTCTCTTGGGTCATGAGCTTCCTGGCAAAGTTGCCGTTCATCCTCATGATCGGTTTCAAGTTCATCTTCTTGCGGAGATGCTTGTCCAAGGTAGCCTGCCATCTTTTCCTCTCCTCTTTGGAGGCATTGGGGTTCTTGTACACCTCCCCTATCTCCAGCTGGAAGATCTTGTAGAACTCAGCTGCATTGCCAATGTCACAGTGGAGGGCATCTATGGAAGGGACCGTCTCGATGAACGGCTTGGCCGAGACCCCTTTCACCCGGTCGCGCAGCTCCTCCACGGTCTCGTGGTAGGGGTTGGAGCGCCACAGCTCATAGCGCTCCAAGTTCTCCGCGTGGCTCCTGGTGATGGAATGGAAGACCAGGTTCTGAGAGGCTTCCAGGCGGGTGGCATCACAAAGGGTACAGATGTAGACCGAGCCGGAAGCCTCAAGGCCTTCCACTTCCCGGACAAGTTTCTCATCGTATCCCGTGCCCCTAAAGATGAACTTGAAAGTCCGGAGGATGCCTCCCATCTCAAGCATCAATTCGCTGCCCTTCATGGCCTCCCTCTCGGCAATGAGGGGGCTCAAAATGGCTGTCAGGGTCTCGTGGTCGGACTCATCTGCCAGCATAAGGCACAAGGGCTTGCAACACAGTTCAGAGTTAGGCTTGGCTTCCTCAAACACCTTCACGTTCTGTGAGCCGTGTGCGACAGTGATGCTCATGACCGTGAATGAAAACCGGACGGCCTTTTCCGGAACGGCTGGCCCGCTCCCGTGCTTCTCACTCACATCTCCCATTCCATCACAGGACTCCTTCACCACCACAGTAAATGGGCCGTTCAGGTAGTCGTCCAGCTCTTGGGCTCTCATGCCTTCCAGGATGTCTTCTTCCATGTCCATCAAAGCAGACACCAAAGCTGAGTCGTAGCGAAACCGCTTTGCAATGGTGTCCACTGGATAATCGTCCACAGACGAGGACAGCCCAGACAGCCCGTCCATAATGCCCACATCCGTGCTGGAGGACACGTTCTTCAGAGGCGGCTGCCACTCGAAGGAGTGGTAGCCTGGAAGCAGGACCTTCTCAGCACTCCGAAGCGCATGCAGAGGCTGAAAAATCTGCCTGCCCGTGATGGCTTTCACGGTCCTGTACATCTTGTGGTACTGACTGCAGCTGAGGAAGGTGTTGACGCGGATGGCCAAGCAGACAGCCGGCTGCAGGCCAGAGCCCCGGCCCTGCATGATGGCCTCCAGCTCATCGGCCTGCCTGTGCTCGTTTCTCGCCCTCAGCGCCAGCAGAAACAGGGTCAGGCACACAGCCTTGACGTCTCCACCTTCTTCTTTGTCAGCAAAGGCCTTGACCTGCAGCTTGAGCTCCCTCAGACGGTGCTTCTGAGCCCTCCGGGTCAGTGACAGGAGATGCTGGCGGGGCCGGCCTCCTTTATTAATATGCACCAAAGTCTCTTTTGAGTCTTTGTGGCTTGAGACATGGTGATTATATTTCTCCAAGCTGACCTCCTCATGGCACTCTTGGGCTGGACATTTCACCATCAGGGAATTCAAGATGCTCAGGAAGGACTTCACCGGGCTCTCCAGGTCGGTAGGGAAGCAGGGATATCGGCAACAGGGACAATAGCTGCCCATGACTTTGAGGCATCTGAGAATGCAGATCCTGCAAAATACATGCTTACAGGTGGTCTCCACAGGGTCAGCCAGAATGTGTTCACAAATCTGGCAGGAGATAGACTTCACGAAGTGTGCCGGGAAGTCCACGGCCAGGAGCTCGGTGCTCAGGTGGATCTTACTGCAGCTGGTGAGCTGCCTCATCACTTCCTTGCTGCGGATCCTAGCCTGAGCCCTTTTCTTGCGCTGACGGGCTTGTCTTGCACGGTCAACCATCATCTTGAGTTTCTTGCTGAGCTGCGCGTTTGGCTGGTGACTCTTCCTCTTGAGTCCGCGGCGCGCAGTGTGGCAGATGTCACAGGATGGCGTGTGGGGGTGCCACTCCGTGGTTGCGTTCCTCGGGAGGTAAACTTCACGCGGGGCACTGCTAAACTTCCTGTGCATGATGCTCCAGCAGATGTGGCAGAACTCGGTGGGGTGGATTGAGTCAACGTCTGCCTTCACGTCGATCCGGAAAACCTTGGCAATGAGGTCGGGCCAGGAAGTGGCCCTCTTTTCCTTCTTTCGTAAAAGGACTTGGGTTTTACCATCCACAGGCCCATGGACCGGGTATCTCCTATTGTGCCCATCCGTTTTAAAAGAATTCCCACAGATGCGGCAGAGATGGCGAAGGTTGGCCTGATGAATTGCTTTGTCTCTTGCTTTCCCATCATCGTGGGATCTCTTCAAAAACTTAGGGTGCGGCTTGAATGTTGGTTGAGCTGAGGCTGGCTTCTGACCACCAGCCCTGTCCAGGACTGCGGGAGATTGCTCTAGAGAGGGTTTCCCCTCAGAGGAATCTTTCTTTTCCGTTTGAGCTTCTTGAGGTGCCTTCTCAAGGGATCTCACCCTGAACAGCTTGAATTTCCATTCTGAAAATTTAAGTTGCGGGGGCTGTATTTCATCTGGGGCAGAACTGAGTCCCAGTGTGGGTGGCAAAGAGACAGCCATGCTGACCGAGTTACCTGGGAACAAGGAAAACAGGTCAGGTTAGGAAACATTTCAGTATTGCGCTGATGCACCTGAGAAGGAATGCAAATTAATACATTCAAGTATTCATTCATTAATTCATCCATAAGTTACTTATTAAACCTCCTATGTAATATACTTGCTAGGTGTTGATCATACAATAGAGAACAAAATTGTTCCTGTTTTGACAGTGTTTATGGTCCTCCATAGCTTGCATTAAAGTGTGTGTACCAAATGTGAGATGGTACATTTGTTCTAATACCTATGTACAACCTTATTTCCTTTCCACCAAAACCTTAAGGTCTTCGAGGACAGAATCTTTGAGTGATTTATCCTGTCTCCCCAAGGTTTCTAGTAGATGTTAGGTGCTCAACAGTTACTTGCTGAGTACATGCAAGGAAAAAGTGGCTATTAAAAGCAAAGAAAAGTCAGAATTTTCACATTGTATCAGCCTCATTGCCCTAGCTGGTCAATATATTTTCAGCTTTGTATAGTAGTCTCCCAGGAGGTTGGTTGCTTATTTCTTCCGAACAAGTCATAAAGGGATGATAACGCTACAAATCCAAAGAAACTAATTACTCTCTACTTGAAGGATGAAGTGAATTTTAAGGTTTATGAATGCAAACTAATAAGTAGTATGGATAGTAATTATGCTTACAATTTGAATTAGTGAACACGGCTGTAAATTATAAGGCTGTGTCTGCTTTAGAAACAAGAACCACAAAATGCTCTAAACCGGCCATAAAACATAGTGTGCATGTACAAAGATTCCAAAGGACGAATTTCAAGATAAGAAATTCAAGTCGTTTCACATAAAACCACAAGCAACTTTGAGGTATTGGTTGGTTTGTCATCCTGAGAGTCATTATCAAACAATGGTCATTAGTTCCGTAGTTTGTAATAAGAGGTAGAAACAATACTTTTCTTCTGGTAGGAAAACAAACAAACAAACAAAATCAAAAAACATTTGCAATTACTTATGCCAGGAAACCCTACCAACCTGGGTGATAATGTAGACAGACATCAATAGTATAGAAAAAAGTCTGAATATGCCATTTGAGTCTTTTCCAGACCCAATGGCCCAATACTCTAAAAATTCCTTAGTATACATAACTGGAAAAACAGCAAGTGTAATTTCAAACTGTCCTCTTTGTCTCCCAAATTTGCCTGGGTTAACATTCTCCACCCACCAATTCTATCACGCAATTCTCAGGTGAACACACTTGAGCCACAGGTGGCGCTCCAGGGCTGATCCTGACAGCAGCTAGCTTCCTGTCAGGAAGTTTCTTTGTAGAGCATCCCTCTAAACTACTGAAGTTCATTCCATCTTGCACACGTTATGCTTCAGAGAGGGATGTTTTTTCATAAAAACAAAAAGAAAATCCTGTTAAGCTGTTCTACATGCAGCACACTTCGAAGGTCTCATTCATCATGAAAGTATTTCAACTGCAGCCCAACAAGCACCTTGGAGTTGCTGAGGGTTCGGTTATGTTGCTAATTCTGCCCTCTGTCTAATGGCCTTTCTGTGTCTCCCCCACCCTATTGGCTTGAACTCATCCCCAAAGGCCTTTTGCATTTTTCTAGCTTTCCTCTTCCCAGTCTTTTTCTAAGGCACTTGTCCTCTGGAATTCCCAGATAATATTTTAAGTTGTTGTAAAAAAAACCACGTGACCATCTTTGGAGCTAATCAACCACCAGGTGTGACGGAAGGGTGCCTAGCACGATCTCCCCTCCCCTCTCCTCCCCTCCCAGCCCTCCCTGGTCCAAAATGTTAAGTCAAAATGTACCTAAATACACTTATTTAAATACTTGCATAGAAAGAGTGCCATCACCGACCATTTATTAGCCACTGACAAGCAATTGTATATATTTATTAGATTGTTTTCAAACTCAACTGCTAAAAGTTTATCCAAACTAGAAGTAAGATGGGGAGGAGGGTATGATTCTTGTTTTTAGAGAAATATGTTCCAAGATGCTAATAGTGTTTATCCATAGAAGCTATAGAGGTTTGTGTTGCTTATCCTTACCTGTGATATTTTACTTTGTCTAAAATTAACATGCATTACTTTCAAAACAAGACAGAACTTCTCAGAGCTAGAGTTAATGAGATATTTTTTTATCTATCTAATTAGCAAAGATGAAAAATATTGATATTACTCAACATTATTCTTGAAGGGTGTGTAAATTGATGTAATATCTCTAGTGCATAATTTAGCAATGTCTTTAAAAAGTTTATAGTATCTTTGGGGCAATAAACCTGCTTTTAGAAAGCTATTTTATACAAACATTCCCATGGGAATGGACATTCCCCAGGTTATTCCCCCTTATATGGTGATAAAAAGATTTGTTTTTTAAAATTGTTACTTCAAAAAATAAAAACAACATAAATAATCACCAACAAGGCATTACTAAGCTATGGTCCAAACATACAATGGAAAACGATGCAGAAATTTTAAATTTGTATATGTACAATTTCTAAATGCATCAATAATACGGTAAGATGCCCAGATGACAAAACAGAGAACAGAACAATAGCAATAGAGTAGGTACCCTTTTATGCATATTGGTCCATGTCTGCAGATACCTGAAAGTACAGGGGGCCTGGTAGGATTTGCACTAAGATCTTAACAATGTTCACTCTTTAGAAAATAGAATTGGCACTGATAAGAAGATTTCTTTAATTTTCTATTTAATTCATTTTTTTGTATCACTTGAATTTTTCACAACAAACCTATTTTTTTTTTTTAATTTTGTCGTCAATTAATTTAGGGGACTATGTTGTAAAGATTAGATTTACATGTACACCCATGGTCGCTTTGCCCTATTTCTTTCTAAATTCCCCTCCAGAAGAGTTTCAGATCTGGCTAAACCTCAGAGCTAACCACCGTCCTTACTTAACGTGTCTTTCTTGTCTGGAAAGCATGGAGAGAGGGGACCACAATACAGACCTGCAGACAACATGAAGTTAGGAAAGAGTTACCTTGCAGTCATTTTATGTGACACTCAGGGACCTTGCAAATGCTCCATCTCCTTCCTTCTAACAGGGGTCTCCACAGCCTCAGAATCTAAAAGGCAGAGTGGCTGTTGCTGGCTCAGCCCTGTTCCCAGGGGGCATAGCCATTGCCACATTGCCCTCGCCTGCCACCACGGTCCGTGTCGCCACAGGACAGCGACTCATCTTTACAAGCCAGTCTGAGGTGGCTTGGATGGGGCAGAAGCTGTCGTTTGGGGTGAGTGCCATCACTATGTACCTCAGGAGTTGGACCCACAGCAACAGCACCACCCCCAACGCTAGCCCAGCTCCCCACCCTACACACACACACACACACACACACACACACACACACACACACCCTCCCTAGTACTTGGCCCACAAGCTCTCCTCTCCACACCATCAAGATAGTCTATACACAATTTCCACGTGACTGATGTGTGCCCAGGTGTGACCCTCATTGCAGTCATTCATTCCACAGATGTCCTTGTCTACTATGGGCCCAGCACCAGCACCAAAAAGTTGGCCGCCTCCAAAGCTTTTTTGCAAATCTCAAGCAGCCACAAAAAATAATCCCTAGGTGCTTGCCCTTCCTCCAAGGAACTTCTTGCTTGAACTTCAGAAAGAAAAGAGCACTGTCACCACCCCTGGCCAGGAATCATAAGGAAGTTATGTCAGAGTGGGGTTTCTACAGTGGCAATTCTCAAAATCATTAGGTACCTGAATCATTAGGGAGCTTGTGTTTAAAAAAAAATAGTAACGCAGATCATCAGGTGCCAGCGAGTCTCCTTCAGTTTATCTGGGATGGAATCCAGAAACCGTACTTTTCAACCAACAGTCCAGTGGTCCTGCTGGGAGTGGCCCATGGGTCACACACTTTGAGAAATGCTGATCTCCTACTTTGTCCAATCTAATTCAAGAAATTCCTGGCAAAACTTGGCAAGACCTGGGAAACGACACATTTCGTCCCACCCTGGAATCTGTTGGCTCCTGATGATTTTTCTTGCCTGAACCAGCACAATATTTTTTTCCCCAGGAGTGTCTCACCTTTCCTTCTGCTGATTTGTTTACTCACTTATTCCAAAAGCACTCCTTAAACCCTTGTCTGCCTACAGCATTCATTGATAGTAAACAAATAATTCAGGTTATTTTGCATCCTCTCTATGAAGTTTCAGTTTCTTCCTAAACTTGGCATCTTGTTCCTTTCCTCCTTACATCCATTAGAGAGAAAAAGAACAAGTTGATGTTAGCTTCCCTCGCTCTCTCCCCACATCCCCTGCAAGAAAGAAAGCCCAAGTACTTCTGGTTAGAAACATAAAAATATAAATAAACGTGTGACTCGAGGTATGAAAGGTCCAAGTGTTACCTTGCTCAGCAGGCTGCCTGGGCAAAGTGTTGGGCCGTCTGTAATTCGGTTGATATTATTTGATACCAACAAGAAAGCAAGGTGAGTTCTCCTCTCCCTCTTGGCTCTCTTGTCCCTCAGAGCACACTGCTGTGTTATTTATCAGCCTCCACTGTCCTTCCCAGCCTCCCCCACCATGAAGGGCAAACCACAAATGATGGCAGCCAATCACAGGCCAGGAGCCCCCAGCTCCAGCTGGCACCTGGCTCTTCAGGAAGCTTCGCTGGGGGACCTGAGTGTAGAACCCTGCACGGGTGTGTGCTGGAGCATTGCCACAACTGCCAGTTCACTCCCCAAGACTGTTTGTTTGGATGATCTTGACAATATGAGCTCTGGCTTCTGCCAAGGTTGTGTAGTTCTTTGCCTCAGTTTCCTCATCTGGAAATGGAAATAGTGTATACCTCAAAGAATCAATGGAGTTGTACATTGAGAGTCATAGGAAAGCACTTGAAACAGTGTCCACCCTTACCGGATACCTATCAAATACTAACTACACCATGATTTCTTATTATTATTTTGAAATGGTATCCAAACCACCCCAGAATCTTCCCACCTGGTCAATTCTCAGTCAGGGAAGGTTGTGATCCTTGCAACAACGCTAAATTTAAACATTACTAAGGCTCTGAAGTTCACAGAACTGAATTTAAATCTTGCCTCAAGGCTTTACTTGATGACTCTTCTCCTCATCTACAACCTAGGATGGGTACTATTAGCCCCTGGTTGTTGAGAGCAATAGACAAGGCTTGAAAGTGCTTTACACAATATCATTTGTCACAACAGTCTTATACATTGGCTATTCCATCTCTAAAGAGAAGCAATAGAAGTTGGAGCAATGGGGAACTTGCCCTTGGTCATGTAGCCCCCACATAGTGAAGGTGCAGTGGGCTCCCGAAGCCTGGGTTCTTAACCACTCCCCTCTACTGCAAAAGGGGAATGGTGAAGGCCACTTGCAGGAACAGCACGAGGATGACTGAAAAGTGAACTCCAGTGTACCTAACGCAGTCTGTGTTTCAAATCGTCCTCTAGAATTCTCAAACCAGCTTCAACCCCCAAACTTACCCTTGTGGCCAGTTAATCTCTGAGGGATGGCCTGGCTCTCACCTGTGGTCTTCCTCACAAACTGCCAAAGAGGCAGGTGCAAGGATTTCTCCGTGTTCTATTGCCCTGATTAGATACCCCTCTTCTACCCCCACTCTTTGTCTCACCACACAACAGTCCTGGGGACACAGCTTCCATTCAGCCAGCTCAAGACTGGACAGAAACCATTGCAATAACACTGGGAGAGCAGGGAACCAGCCTGTCGCTTCTAGGAGCTTCAGTGTGTTTATGTCCACGGGGATGAAGACGCCACCTGAGGTTCACATGACATTGGGAGACTGGGCAGGTGGGACAGAATATTTCCCGAAGACAGTGCCCGTGTTCAAATCGAGCAGGAAGCAGGGCCTCCAGGATGTGCCCTGATGTCCTCTGCATCCAAAGGGGTCAATGAGAGAGGAGTCACAACATGGCTGATGCAGGAGAAGATGCTCTCCCAGTTCATCTTCCCATGCTACAAAATCATGTGTTTCTACTGGACTCATGAGAGAGAGAGAGAGAGAGAGAGAGAGCGCACCAGACTTTCTTGTTTCACCTTGAAGGAAACAGAGAAACAATAATATGTCAAAGCAAAAAGTTCCACCTTCCAAGGATCGGGCTTCGGTTCTTACAGACTGACTTAGAAATTAAGTGAAACTAAGGTGACCAACCATCTCAGTTTGCCTGGGACTTGACTGGGGTTAGTGCTGAAACTCCAAAACAATCGGTCGGTCACTCTTCAGGCCCAAACCAGAGGTGGAAAATGTTTATGAGCTCAAAAATGCATGAATGGAATCTTTTTCCATTTTTCTTAGAGAAGTTAGATTGTTCAAAGAGACTCATCCAAGCCATGGTGGGGCCAGGGCTTGAGGAGGGTCAGGCCAGATAATGGGAGAGCTTACTCTTTTTTTAACCACATTTAGCATAGATTTTTGTATTGCTTAATTTTTTATCAGTCATGTATCACTTTTGTAAATAGAAAAGTAACACAAATTTACAAATAAATAAAAGTATTAACAATGGATTTAAAACAAGACAAAAATATGGGGTACATATGAAAATAATCTCGTCCAATTGTTTGTGCTTTTCTTTTTATAAAGGTGTAGATTCATATGCATCAGATTCTTCAAGGGCAGAATTTCCAATATTTTTCTGCCATCCTTGTCGGAATCACACTGCTGTCGCCTGTCCCCTCTCGCCTGAGGTGAGGACACCATTGGGTCACCAGGATAAAACAGCTGAGTGATGGGCCCTCGTTGTTTCTGGCCACGAAAATTCCACCCACTGTTCTTGTCTCAAATCTTTTCCACATAACAAATTCCACCTGAAGCAAACTTTGACTTCTATCACAAGACAGCAAAGTCAGAGCTGCCCGAGATTCCATGTTGTTCCAAGCAAATTTAAAATAAAACATTGCTGACAGATCTTGACCAAATTTAGCAAGTGGAAAAGATTGAAAAGGGCAAACTAGAGTTTGGAAGCTTCTGTGCGGGGTTCCAGCCTTGAGCACAGCCCTCCCGCTGAGCCATTAGCTGTGGTTAATCCTAGAAGTGCCAGCAGGCCCGCCACTGGCCGGGCTCCCACCCGGCACGGGTCTCCCCCTTGTCCCTCCCTGCGCCAGCTTCTCGATCCAAGCCCCCACCCTCCTCAGCAGGTTGCCCACACTAACTCCCTGCAGGTCCCTTCCAGAGACCTTTTCAAATTCAATTTCTTCCCAGAGAGCCAGGAGCTCCAGTTGCTGATAGCCATCGAATTCCACTCCTGCAGCTGTGGTCTGAGGGTGTGAGCACTGCGTTTTGTGCTCTTATCATAAGCCAGCAGACGCTGTTTACTGACATTGTGATTACAAACACAAGTGTGTATCTCTGGAGCTCCAGCTAGCAAAAACTCTTGTCTTCTAACTTCCCCACATTGAATGCCAGTGCCAGAGGGGAACTTAGAGGTTATCTGATACAATGAATGCATTTTCTAGGTGAAAAACAGCCCCCGAAGGGCAAAGTGTCCCCTAGTCAAGGTCACCGGAGGGAATTAGTGGCAGAAATAGCATTAGAAACCTGGCCTCCTGGGACCCAGGACAAGATTCCTTCTACTGCACTGAAGGGGGAGCATCCCTCTCTCCCATGCTCTCTTGCTTCCCTTAGCCTGGAAAGGGACTCGAGTTGTTGGCAATGGAGCAGAACCTTAGAAGGTCACTGCCGGATGAGCGCCTTCGGTGACGTGCAAACATGCCACAGCACGGGGGGAGCGAGCCAGCAGCCCACTCACTCATTCCCCACCCCCCACCCCCACTTCCCCAGTCTTGAACTGGCTTTCTGATGAACTCAGTGTGGATGATTCCTGTTAATTTTCGAATGCGTTAGTAATTGTTCTGAACGTCAGCCCCAGCTCATCCCCCACGAACTCTGGAGTGCCGCAGCAGGCTTGCCGGTCCTTGCTAGGCCACTTTTCTAAACTGCTAGTGCCATCGTGTGGCCAAAAATGTCCACACTGCAGCTATCCGACAACGTCTCCAGAATTTACTGAACCTTTGAACTGGTTCAGAAGGAATCCTAAGTTTGGTTCTGGTCTCTCCTCCCCGTATCCCAAGCCCTACCTTTCTTCTCCAACCCCTCCACCGTTACCTACCGCTTAAGAATCTCCCATAATTCCTCTAACAGCACCAAAAGCTTAGATGGTCAAAGTAATTTGCTCAGGGCCTCACACCTAATTAACTCTAGTCTTCCACAAAAGTCAGGGGGTCCAGTGTGGAACTCCAGTCTCACTATTTCTTACTGCTCACTGGTTCTAGAACATACGTAGTAAATGCCTTCTCCTCCTGCCTCATGCAGGAGAAGGCATGAGGACCATGTCTTCCTGAAGGAGTCTGGGGAACTGCGAAGTGATGTTTACTGTTCAGGACTCTACCAAACATCCTTTCAAATCTGAGGACATCTGTTCCATCTTCAAACTCCAAATATAGACAGACTTTTTTTCTCCTCTCTGTTTATCTGTATGTGGTCTAATGAGTTCAAATGTCGATGGAGGATGAATTTGATCTAAATTTCTCAAGGCTAGAATTCAAGTCTGAGGAATGAGTTTTCTTAAGCCAAAGGTAAACATAATGGCCTGAAACGACTAATTGCAGAACAGCAATATGTAGATATCTGTACAAAAAGCCCAAGTGGGGAACTGCCCCAAGCTCTAAAATTTGGGGCCTCCCAAAATTTCACAATCATTTTTGGAGGGTGAGAAAGGGATTTTTTTGAACAAAGGGCTTTAACTGTAATTTAATTTGTGTTTCTATCTATAGTTACTATGAGGCTTAATTTTTCTATATGAGGAGAACAATGGCTAAGTTTTTAATAAATTTTAATTAAAAACTATATTCGTTTTCAACTTATGAATAATAGTTCTGGAGAGAGATGAAAAAGTAGAATCAACTAATTATTTTTGTGCAAAAAGCTGCCATTGAATTGTCTATAACATTTTCCCCTCCAAAAAAGGAATAATTTACTAAGTGATTTAAATGTTTCTTTTTAAAAAATTTTTCTGGGACCTTCCTCCCACTCAACCAAAGAGTTACAATTTCCAAATGCAGACCAAGTCCCACTTTACCATTAATATTACAGACAAGAGTAAAATCTGTATCTTTATTTCCACATCTGGGAATGGTTACTAGTTGTAATAAGTTACTTCTTGCATTCCATAAGTTTCTCTAATGACCCATCTGGAGTCTATTCTTTTCTACCGACATGTCGGTTTTTAAAAGTAACTTCATAACATATCGGGGAAACTAGCTGAGTTGAACTTTAGCTGAGATTTGCTGTGCTTTGTACTTCAATCAGAGATGGACCCACGTGCTCCTCAGACCTCCCTCAACATTCCCACCTCCAGACAAAAAAAGGAATCTCCAACAATAACAAAAAGCCATGTCGATCTTTAATTAGCATGTATTGCACACATTATACCAGGAAAAAATGTCCTTGGCAACAAGACATCATGTCTAGCCCTCAGACCTCCTGAGTCCTGTGTGGCTGGCTATCTGCCTCTTGTCACCCACAGACCATCACGTAGAGATTATGAGTAAGACACTAGGCGTCAACTCCAGGTTCAATGGCCTTTTGGCCACTGGAATTCATAGCTCCCTGCTTTTAACAGAAAGCCATTTCTTTTTGGTAATAATCAATAACAATATAGTTCAGTGTTGAAATAATTTATGGTTTATGCCTATTGAACTGAAGGTGGATATAATGGGCTAAATTGTGTCACCCAAAATTCAAATGTCACAAGTGTTAAGCCCCACCTGGGACCTCAAAATTGTGACTGTATTTGGCCACAGAGCCTTTAAAGAAGTGATTAAGTTACAATGAGGTCATTAGGGTGGGCCCTAATCCAATCTGACTAGCTTCCTTACAAGACAAAATTTGGACACATCCAGAAATTTGGACACTTCCAGAAATTTGGACACTTCCAGAGGGGCTGCCACGACAAAACCCCACAGATTTGGTGGCTTAAACAACAGAAGTTTGCATCTTTACGTGGCCTTTTCTCTGTGTGTGTGAACTCTCACTGTCTCTTCTTCTTACAAGGACCATTAACAAAGAAAAAAGAAACTATATCTTTAATGGAATTCTCTTCAAGAGTCATTGTTTGTGAAAAAGCAGGGAGAAAGGAAACAGACCAGGCAGAGGTTAACTAACACGTAAAAAGGGAGGAAAAATATATAAATACCGATTTTGCTTGTCCATGCACCTGTTCTTTCTGGAAAGATGCACAAGAATCTAGTAACACTGGCTGCCTTCAGAAAGGGCATCTGTACTGGAGAGAAACATTTCGATTCCTCTAGCACCTTTTGAATTTTAGAAGGTTCTAGGCCAGAACTCAGCATTCCTTGTCTTCACGCCAATCGCTGCCTCAGTGGTCGCACTGCCTTTTCCTCTGTTCACTGGGTCAAACTTCTTTCTGCCTCTCTCTTTCAAGGACCCTTGTGATTGCATTTGGGGCCCATCTGGATAATCCAGGATAGTCCCCCATCTCAAAATCCTCAATGTAACCACATCTGCAAAAGCTTTGCCACGAAGCTAGCATTTATAGGTTTCTGGAATTAGAACCTGGTATCCCTGGGGGGAAGGACATTATTTAATTAACCTATTGTATCTCTCCCAAAAGAATTGCAAAAGGAAGTTCACTGTTTCCCTAACTGTGACAAATGTATCATACTAATGTAATAAAGGAAACTAGGTGAGCGACCCGTAAGGACCGTCTGTAGTAAGTTCTCAGGAAACCCGCACCTGTAATGCCTCAGAGGCCACACGCCCGAACACTAGTGTTCCTTCTGTTGTCACTGTTCCTCTCTTTGCCTTCCGGGGAGCCATGGAAGGGTGGCTGGTCGGAGTCCTTCCCTCTGTACCAGGCATTGCCATTGTCAAGGGCCATGCAGATGCCAAGCTCTGATTACTTCTGGGGCAGCCTCTCCTTCCTCTTGGACATCCTGGTCATAACAGATGCCACTAGCCTATTGTCCCAACTATTCCAGCTCAGTCTATGTGTGAAACAACACAAAAGAGGTCTCCATTTCTTCATTTGTGGAAGCCAAGGGAAGGGGATGGACGCTAGCACAGGTGAACCCTGTATAACATGGTGGGTGGGTTCCTAACACGCCGTGGCATACAAATCTGTGCTATATGACACAAAGAACTAGTACGAAAAAGGGGGTTAGCTTCCAAAAATTAAAAAATAATAACATGCTATTATATTTTTATAATTAAGAGAAATATCTTTATTAAAGCAATTTTCATCTAAAGTATAACCTAATAATTTGTATTAAATAACTTTTGCTCTTAAAAGCTTTTATTACATTCCATGTTATTTGAGGATTTCTCTAATTTCGAATGAAATCTCTTTTGCTCTTCTTCTTACAAAAGCTCTTAAAGCTTTTATTGGGCTCTGTGCTGTTCCAGGATTTCCCTAAGTCTCAAACCGTGTAAGAGTGAAACCATGTTCTAGGACGCCAGGTTGTACGAGCGTTTCCCCAGTTCTCCAACCGTGTGAGAGCGAAGCCGGGTTGTGGGGGGGTGGGTGGTGGGTGGGGGTGGTTACCTGTATCTCCATTTCACTCCGTATCGCCTTCACAATTTTTGCTTTATTTCAATATCACCTGTGCTATTATTCGTCTAATATTTGTCTTTAAAGGAAGTCACCTTGCTTACTTAAATGCATTTACTTAAAAAAGGATTTTTCTATGTTATCTGATGGTAGTGGCAGAGATAGAATGTTGAAAGGAAAATGCTCTCTTATTGGGAAGGGAGATTAGTGTGTGTGAAGGTCTTCGTCTCCTTCGCAATGTCAAAAGGACTGAAAGAAAATTGGAAGAGCAATTTAGTGTCCATGTGCACCCAATGTTAGTACGTCTCCACCCAAAATCATCTTGTGGACTACCTAAAATACTTTATGTAAGGCAATGTGACTGTAAGACATCAAGGGTGGGATGTCTAAAACTTTCCAACCCTCAAATGCTGCCACGTGTGTATCACAGATCTTCTGCATCTGTCATTGATCAGCTGACCGGGGCGAAATCAGTCAGGAGCATGCGCAGTGGGTGGCAGGCGTGAGCCCAGCGCTCCAGATGCTTTTGCTTAATATAGCCCCCCACTGTTTACAGAGCTGGTCCGGTTCCACGCAGCTCTTCCTCCTCACCTGCTGTTTGTCTGCATCTGCCTCTGGGTCCCAGGGGCAAACAACAGACCAGCGTATCATTTCATGCAGAAATGGGACTTGGGGGCTCCAAAATACTCCCATTTGTTGGGAGATGGCCCAGCCCTGCTGCCTTCACTCCTCACAGATGCCAAATTCACCCTCTAAACCTAGGAAACAGAAAAGATGGAGAAGAATCCTGGCCTTGGATCCCGTTGGAGGTTTTCAATCAATCAACCACCCTCAGGCATTTTTAAGCAGAAGCCTTGAGCTAGACAGGGATTACAGAACATAATACCCTGCTGCTTGCAAGCTACAGCTTAATTGGGCAGATGATAGTAAAATTGTGGCTATTAATGAATGGAACACGATGGGACATAACTGTTCAATTACATGCTAGAGGCAGTAAGAAATGTAAAGTTTCGCAGGAGATTAAGGACCAGGGGATTCCGCTTTCCCAATGTCCCATTAGAACGCCTATAAAACATACAAAATGAGAGAAAATTTCAGCAGTATAAGACATCAGTGATAAAAATTAGACCTATGCCAAGATCCACAAAAGGAGTCCATATAGATTCAGAGAAGGACGGGTAGATAGGGTCCATATTAGCCTGCCAGGGCTGTCATAACAAAATACCACACACTTGGACTAGAAATTTATTTCTGACAGCTCTGGAGGCTGGGAGCCTGAGCTCACAGTGTTGTTTTCTCCTGCTACCCACTCGTTGGTTTGCAGATAGCCACCTCCTTGCTGGGTCCTCACATGGTCTTTCATCTGTACTTCCCCATCCTTTCCATCTCTTCTTCTTATGAGGACACTAGTCCTCTTGGATTGGGGCTCATTCTTATGACCCTATTTAACCCTCATTACCTCTTTAAAGGCCCTGTCTCTAAGTACAGTCACATTGGGAATTAGGGCTTTAACCTATGAATTTTAGGGGCACAATTCAGACCATAACAGGGTCCCAATCTCCTTTTCAGTTTTTGCAGAGAAAGCAACCTGAGAGGAATATAGGAAAGAAAAGGGGAGGAAGGAGTGAGAAGGGAAGGAGAGGGAGCAAGAGAAGGGATTGAATGGAGGTTCTCTCCTTGACTCACTGTACAGCCCCAGCGATGGGGTAGGGGGAGCTGCTGTGATGAATAGGGTCACCCAGTACAGAAAGATTTTGGGGCCTGGAGCAAAGTAGAGAATCTGCCTCAGATAAGTAGCTGTTGCAAGTATCTGGAAGCCAACTACAAAGGCAAAAATGAAAATCCATTTCAGGCTAGTAGCACTGCACTAACCAGGAAATCAGGCAGAGCAGAAAGGTTAAAGAGTCCCTCGAAAAGCTTCTCCCTAAACCTCCTTCAGCCTCTTTGCAACTGCAACTTTAGATGCATGTAAGGGAAGCTCAGTCTCTTCAAGGACCATGTGTTTGTTTTACCAAAAACAAAGCAGCAGTGTTATAAAACTAAAAGGAACCTGTAAAATATACAGTAAGCCAAGAGCTTATCCATATTTGTGCTCTTTTTCTGTCAAATGAGAACCCACTGAATCAAGGAAGAACAATTTCAATGTGAGTCTCTTTGCATTTGCGTTGAAGAGTTTTACAGTTGGAAAAGGGCCAGGCTTGTTTTTCCTGTATGTGGTAGGTCCAGCCTTAAACTCAAGCAGAAACTGCAGGTAGCCCCTAGAAGGAAAGATGAAAAGATTCTGGTTGAAATAGACATAAATATTCTTTAATACCAGATCTACATAGAATTCTCCTCCTTCTAGCATGAATAATAGAACAAAATCAGTATGTTATCTACGAAGAAATTCTACAGCACCAAGAAAAAGCCTTTTTTTTTAATGACCAAATACTTCCGTAGGGGAAACAAAAGCCTTTTCTGAAACAGGAAAAATGGTAAAAATACTTATTTTGCTCCTATAAGGAATTGTGTGTATTGACCAAGGGGCTTTGGTAAGAAGATAAGCAAAGATCAGAAGCAAGCATGATAATGCTAACACCCAGGGGGAAGACCTAAAATAAATACATTCCCTGCTATAAAAGACAAATTTGCAACTTGGTAATACAGAAGACAAATTGGAGAAACACTCTCAGGTCATACAGAAAATGAACGAATAGATAAAAATAATGAGAGAAAAAAAGGCAGGGAAAGATATCATAGTTTAAATGAGATGGTAAAATGAAACTCAAAGAATGGTGAGTGTCTCCCCAAGCATAATTGAATCCAGTCAAATCAAATGGAATAAAACCATTATTCAAGATATAATTGAGGTCAATTTTCCAAGGCTAAGCAAAGCTTTAGCTTTAGGAGAGCTCATCACCACATTTGGTTAATGATGATGAATAGAGATCTCTTCCAAGGCATAGGCTATTCAATTTTTTTAATTTAAAGGATAATAAAGAATATTGAAAGAATCCATTCATGGAAATAAATTACCTTTGAAAAACAAAATTTAAGAGCTATTATCAATATAAAATAAACTTCCTTATGCTATTTGATGCGTTTTCTTTTATTTCTACTATGGTGAAGATAACTATTGCTACCCTGCATTGGTTAATTTTATTTTTTTTGTTTTTAATTTGCTAGAGATAGATGATTAGATAGATAATGTCCATCCTTTTATCTATCTATGCTAATTTTCTCTTTAATTTATTTCTAAATGTACTATGAAATATATTATACATACAGAAGAATGCCTTAAAACATTTATATACAAGTCTCTTCCCCTTGAACTCAGATAGAACCTGTGACTTGATCTAAGCAAGGGCATATGGCAAAGGTGATAATCATGTCTTTGACTGTGCACATCATACAAGACCCTGTCTTAATAGCCGGGTGATAG
The DNA here is from genome assembly GCA_004026885.1 of Lyroderma lyra. NCBI lineage: Eukaryota > Metazoa > Chordata > Mammalia > Chiroptera > Megadermatidae > Lyroderma > Lyroderma lyra. Next base: position 415,871 of record PVJL010000435.1, read on the forward strand.
AGACTCTCACTTGATGGTTTGAAGAAATAAGCTTCCAGATTGTGAAAAGGCCTACGGAGAGTACCACGTGACAGGGAAAAACTCTGGCAGCCCCTCCCAACTGAGAGCAGGCCCCCCGCCAACAGCCAGCAAGAAAATGAAGATCTCCGTCATATAACCTCAAGGATGTGAATTCTGCCAACAACCTGAAGGAGTTCGAAGCAGATCTTTCCTCAGTCAAGCCTCTGATGAAGTTGCAGCACAGTGAAACTCTGAGCAGAGGACCGGCTATGTCCAGCTTGTCCAACCCACGGCCTGCAGGCCTCACGTGGCCCAGGACGGCTTTGAATGTGGTGCAACACAAATTCGTAAACTTTCTTAAAACATTACGAAAATTATGCATGGACCTTTTCTTTAGCTCATCAGCTATCATTAGAGTCGGCGTATTTTGTGTGTGGCCCACGATAATTCTTCTTCCAGTGTGGCCCAGAGAAGCTAAAAGATTGGACACCTCTGATGAACCTTGCCTGGATTCCTGACCCACAGCAACTGTGAGATAACACAATAGTCAAAGGGTGGAAGCAACCCAAGTGTCCATCAATAAAGGAACGTTTAAACAAAATATGATACGTATAGTCATCCTTCTGTATCCACGGATTTCGACCCAATTGATTTTTACAAAGGTGCAAAAACAGTGGAGGAAAGGATGGCCTTTTAAAGAAGTGATGATAAAATAATTGGAAATTCAAAGGCAAAAAACAAAACAAAACAAACAAACAAACTAAAAAAATAAGGAAAGATGGGAGACAGGGAAGGAGGGAGGCAGCTGACCTAGTCTCACACCTTATACAAAAACCAACTCAAAATAGATCACAGTAAAAAGACTACCAGTCAGATAAGAAGATAGGCAAAAAACATGAAGAGACAGTTTGAGACATTTGCCAAAGAGAATACACAGGTAGCAAATAAGCACATGAAAAGATGTTGCACATCATTAGCCACTAGGGAAATGCAAACGACAACCGCAGTGCGCTGTCACCACACGCCTATGCGAATGGCTAACGTCACTACAAACCTGAGTCACACGGACATCGCTGGTGACAGTGTATAGTGGTACAGCCACGCTGGAAAACTACGTGGCAGTTTCTTAAAAAGCTAAAAAGCAAATATCGTAGGACCCAGTGACTATATTCCTGGACATGTGACCCAGAGAAATGAAACTTTTTCACACAAAAACCAGCATTACAGGAATGTTGACAGCCAATTCCAATCCCAGAGTTTACTTGTTGTGTGATCCCATTCATGAACCGCTCTTGACATGATAAGATTCTAGAAATGGAGAACAGATGAGTAGTTTCCAGGGTTTAGGGAGGGTAGAGGCAGGAAGGCTTTGAAAGGGCAACATGGGCAATCCTTGTGGTGATGGACGTGGCCAGTCAGCACCAAGATACTGTGATCTTCTGCTGCAGTTTTGAGAGAGGCTACCAACTGGTAGAAATTGGATAAAGAGTAAATGAGATTTCTCTCTATTGTATCTCAAAATTTTATGTGAATCTACGATTATCTCAAAATTTAAATTTAATTTTTTAAAAAGATTAATGACAAGTAAATGCAATTGCAAACTTGGACTGGATTCTGGATCAAAAACCAAACAAAAGACAGAGCTCTGAAGGGATGTCTGGGATACAACTGGAGGAATTTAAATATGGATACTTATTGGATAATATTTATTGTGTAAGTTAAATTTTGGAGTGTGATAATAGTGTTGTAGGTATACAGGAGACTGTATAACTCCCTTGTTCTTAGTATACCAAATTATTTAGGGAAAACATACAACAATGTCTGCAATGTCATGTAATTCAGAAATGTTTTTCAAACTCTCAAATACTTCGAGGAGGTGCAGAGAGGGAGGGAGGAAGTAGGGGAGAACATGGAACACTTCTAAGAGATAAGTAAATAAGCAAGACACTCTCAAGAGTGGTGATGAGAAAATCAGCCTCTGTAATCAGCAGTTAAGAACTTTGTCCTATGTGTAACGAGAACGTTTCTTATCTTTTCTAGACAAACATGAGGGCTCCTTCTCTACTCTCATAGACAAAGGCTGTGAATGTCTTGTCTTATAAAGCCTAAATGTTTTACTGACCAGGTACTAGAACCATTTCTGAACACACAATCTTTTTTCAAGTTTGCCAGCCTGTGGCTCCAAAGTCTACCTGCCCCTTCTGACAGAATGTCCCCAGGTCCCATCTTCCCCATCAGAATGTTGGCAAAATGCAAGGCAGTTTCTCCAGGTCGCTTCAGATTGGACAAAAGTTGTTGTGACCCTGATGAATACAGGGACTGTGCTGTCGTGGTCCCCAGACCCTAGCAGGGAAGCACGCCCCTCCATCCCTCCATCCCAAATGTAATGATATCAATAGTAAGGCTTCCGCTTTAAATGTCAGGTTGGTTGTAATTTTGTTTCCCATCATTGTGATTATTTCAAGAAAGTGGAATTAAGTCTCAAAAATGTAAGGAGAAAACTTTTACCTTTTAATTTTTAACATAACTATTTTATGTTGTGTGTAAATTTTAATGTCTTCTTAAAATTATTGGGGAGTATGTGTTCATTTGTTTTTGTAAAATCATACTCAATCCTTGCATTCTAGGAAAAATGAGTAAGATATACACCAAGAACTGATGGAACACAAATTGACAGCCTTTCTGGGAAGTCATTGGTAACAGAAGTCATAAATAATCCATAGCCTTTGACGTACGAATTTCCATTGAAGGAATCAGACTTAAAGTCGTAAAGTGTGGACAAAGATTTGTGCCCAAAAGTTTACAGGCACATTATAAAAGCAAATGTGGTAGAAATAACCTTAGAGAGGAATAATTCATTTGTTGTAGGCACAGCCATATGTATAAGGAAATATACATTTCCTAATATTATTTGAGGCATTTTAGTCCCGTAGGAAATGCTCGCTATACGACGTGAAATAAATATAAACTGTTTTAAGATCAAATGGAACTAAAGCTGATGAATCATTCCAGTCTCCAATTGTGTTCTCATTTTCTTTCTGGAGTATATGATGACAACCATGTCTCTCAGGTTATCGCTATAATTATCTCTTGTTCATCGATTTCTGGCCTTGACCCTTTACATTCCTAGTTCATTGGTACAGAAAACAAAATGTAAATGACCCTTAATAAATGCCTTAAGTAGAAAATACCACCATCCTCAAAACAGCATTTTGGAAATCTTCCAAACTGCATGTGTCAAATCTGCAAAGATTATTATTAATTTAACATTATTATATGTTGTACCCCCACTTCAGAACATGAAAATTACTTTGGTTATAAGGAAGTAGTCAGTCTCATATTATTCATGAAAGCAGTGTTGTACAGAGAAAATCCAGAAAGAAATATGTTCTTTTCTGGCAGAAATTGGAATGAAAGTATGATATTTTGGGGAGGTGAGACCCTGAAAATGAAAATTATTTTGCTCTTAATAATCCCAAGTTATTAAAAACCAGAGCCATATGGAAAATGCAAACGTGGGCCAAGACTACAGAGGAACCTAGAATATATCCTACTCAATGTGATAAAAAAAACAAACAAACCAAAAACCTAAAAGGTGTGATAGCGTGAACAAAACACACACACACACACACACACATACACACACACACATCCTTTCTATTCCTTTTTACAACAAAGCAGCTTTTAATTTATTTAATTGTGTCTTTGTAATAAATTTCATTGCCTTATTATAGGGTGTTTCCAATCTATAAAAGAAGTTCTCTATTCTTCCCAAAGCGTTTTTATTTAGTTGTTCTGAACAAAATACCTATTTTCTGTGAAAACAATGTCATAAATTGGGACTAGTTTCCCGATCTGCCCCACCGATGACTATTTGACTCATACCGCAATGAAAAGCTACAATTACTGAAAATAATACTGTGGCCTAAAAGACATTATTTCAACTACATTGTGGGAAATTCAAGCCAACTAGTATCACATATTTAATTGCCCGTTGGGGAAATTACATTGTAAATTCAGGAATACTGAAAACACACGGCCTGTGCGTCCCACCACAGGCCGAAAGCACAGCAGCTGGCCCTGCCCCAGGCGCTCAGCTCTCTGCAAATCTCCGACCTGCATGTGTCAAATCTGCAAAGATTATTCGCTGTGCGAATCCCCTCACCCAGCCGCCCACAGCAACGCACGCAAAAGAGGCTTTTGAACTCTGAACCTTCCTAAACCACCAGCTTTGATTTGCTCCGGAATGTGGGTAAGGTGAAAACTTAAAAAATACCCATTTTTGGTTTTGTGCTGTGGTGCCGTAATGAAGAATTTTAATGAAGATTCCAATGTCCTAAAAGATTCCATTCAACACTGTCCCATTCTAGAGGTCAAACGTGAATGCGAACGTTGGGAAGTAGCAGTCAAGTAGGAATGTTGTCATGTTTTCCCAAATAAAACACAAGACCGCTAAACAAAAATAGAATGAACACATGTCTAAGCTTTTATTCACTCCATTAATTAACGGATGAGTGAGATGATACAGCTGGTTCAAGGAGACTTGAAAAAAACAGAGATTTTATTTTTAGTCCAAGGAATGCTAAAATGAATTTACCTGCTTAATAGATATGAAACTGGTTAATATAGTTAATCCTATAGTGCAGTAACCTCTGGGGTTAGATTTTTTTATTGAACTGAAATCTCTAAGTTAATGTGTAACCTTAGTATTGGATCTCTAATCAAATAGTAAATAGCAAAGTGAAACATAGGTGAATTCTCAGACATTGATAATGAAATAGGTGAGCACATTAAACAATGATACTGAACTGGACATGTATCCTTCCTCTTGCTGTATTTCAAGTTTTGGGTGATTTTTCTTAATTGCAGGTTGTTGTTGTTTTGTTGTTGTTGTTGTTGTTTTTAAAGCATCCAGGAAAGAATGTACCAAGAGAAGCCAGAAGGCATTATTTACCTTGGTGAATTCATCTGTCCCTTAGCTCTGGCGGTTCAAAAATTGATACTATCCACCCAGTGTGGGGAAAATGAGTGTGGCTACTAAAAGTCTAGGTTCCTGACTGGGATTTGTGAAGAAGGGGGAGAGAGCAGGGCAAGCATTTTGACTCTTTGCTAGTAGACAGGCTCTACCAAGGAAAATTCATTGCCATAGACAATATTGGGAATTTCCATAGATTTCAAGGTGGGTTCCAAAATTAAGCTTCTGCCCCCTCTGGCTCAGAGTCTGCTCTCAGCCCCGACAGTGGCCTGAGCCAAGTGCACAGCCCCAAAGCCTGTTATTAGTGTCTCTAACCTCCCCAGGAGCCTTCTCGTACATACCCGCCCTCTACACCAGTCGCTCACCTTCCGGCTTTGTCTCCCACAATTTCTCTCATCACCTACTGCCTCCTCTGCTCTCTGAGAACTTTCCCTTGTTTTGGTGTTGGAGGATGGGAGGAAGGAATGGAATGGTGGGGGTTACCCTGGAACTTTTGTACTTGAAATCTATTCCAAGCCCAGAATCCTCTATTGGGTAACATCCTTCCATGTGCTCCCTTGGCTTCATTTAGCTACTGTTAGCAATCAGGAAATCATTCAATAGATAATTGCTTTTACAACTCAAAGATTAATGATGTCAGGCCATCTCCAAAACTCCTACCTTTTGAAAATGGACAGCTAAGGGGAGATTTCGATCCGGGGCACTTCCTCCACCAAACAGAAATGCACATGGGAAATGCCACACTGGCTATCTTTGACCTTTTCCTAGGCTTCATTGCCATCACGTCCACCAATTCCTGTTCTGATTAACTCAGTCTTTCCTGGTCTGTAATTTTAGCAAACATTAGTATATTATCTTTCTTGTTCTTCCTATTTCTGCTGTGAGAAACATTTTGACTTTACAGTGCTTTTGTAAGATGAAATGCATACTTTTAGGTTGGCCTCAAAACATTTTTTCTGATAAGTTCAAATAATTGAAAAGAATGTAATTCTACCATATTGTATATTTTACACATGCCTTCCATATTTTTTGACAAAACTTTGGAGCTGCACATGTAGCCCATTCACTTCTCATCCAGTTGATGGGAAAATCTACTACATAATCTAACTAACAAAGCCAGTCCTCCTCAAAGTCATTTGCCCTCAGTTTTCAATCAAAATAAGTCTAAGAGTGCATATCATGAAAATCATCTCATTTGTGAATTTTCACTCTAAAATAGACATAAAGACCATAGATGGGTGTATAGACAATGGATGAATGTTGAGATAAAAGGAGAGAACAAAAGAAAGAAAGGAGGGAGGGAGAAAAGAAGGGGAGAAGGGAGAAAGGGGGGGGAATAAAGGAAGGAAGGAAGGAAGGTGGGAAGGAAGGAAGGAAGGAAGGAAGGAAGGAAGGAAGGGAGGAAGGAAAGAAAGAAAGAAAGAAAGAAAGAAAGAAAGAAAGAAAGAAAGAAAGAAAGAAAGAAAGA